>VFLP01000062.1:0-272559 GCA_007182795.1 Xylaria flabelliformis | reverse complement strand
TTAATTTTAATATATAAATTAAAATTAATATAAATAATTAAAAATAACTTTTAATAATTAAATAAATAAATAATATATATAATATAAAAATATAATATAATTAAAATAAAGGTTTAATAATTTAGTTTAAAATTTATAAAATAGTTTAAGCTTATTAATTATTTTTTTAACTATTTTTAATATTTTTTATATTAAAATAAAGTAAAATTAATTATAAATAATTAACTTAAAAGATATTTTTTAAATAATTAAAGTTATTTTAGTTTTTATTTATAATAACTTTTTAAATATAACGTTTTTTTAGTTTAAAGTAATTTTAATTAAAATAACTAATTTTATTATAATTAAAACATTTTAAAAGTTAAAATAAGCAGTTTTAAATTAATTTAATATTTTAGCTATTTTAATTTTAATTTTAGTTTTTTTTAAAAAAATATTAGCTTAATTTTTTATTTATTAATAAGCTAATAATATGCTTTTTTTTAAAAAATTTTAAACATTATTTATTATAATTATATTAATTTTTTTATATATTAATATATTTATAACTTTAATAATAATAATTTTTATTATTAAAATATTTTAATTATTATTAGTTTATAATTAAAATAAAATTAAATTTTTTTTAAATATAATTAAAGTTAAATTATTTTTTAATATAATTAAAAATAAAAAGTTTTTAACGTAAATTTTTTATAAGCTTTTATTATTAAATAGTTATATTTATTATATTTTATTTTATAATTAAAAGTAAATTATAAAAGTTTAAAATTTTTAATAAATTAAATAACTTTTAATAAAATAATATAGCTTAATTTTTTTTAAATTTTTAACTTTTTTAATTTTTAATTAATATTAAATAATAATTAAATTAATATAAATATTAATTTAATTTTTATTTAGCTTTTTTTAGCTATATATTAATATTAGCTTTAAAATAAGCTAATTATTATATAATAGTTTTAATTTATTTAATAAACATTATAAAATTATTTTAAAGTTAAGCTAGTTTTTTTTTAAATAACTTTTTAAGTTTATTTTAATAAGCTTTTTTATAAAAATAGTTTATTTTATTAAAAGCATAAATAATTTTTTAAAAGTTTTATTAAAATTTATATTATAAGCTATTATAAATAAATTTTAGTTCGTTTATTTATTTTGTTTATTTTAAATAAATAAAGTTTATTATTAAGTTTAAACAGTTAAATTTTAATATTTTATTTAAATTAACATTACTTTTTATTTTTACTTTTAAATTATTATAATTTTAATAATAAAACAAAAAATTATTAAGTTAATAACGTTTATTTATAAATAACTTAAATAAAAAATAATTATTATAATTATAATTATAATTATTATAACATTAATAAACATATTTTTATATTTAATTAAGAAAGTATAAATGCTTTAAATTTTTAATATTAAAACTTTTTTTATATTTTTAGTTTTATTATAGTTTTAAGCTTTTATTATTAAAAGTTTAAAAAAAACTTTTTAATATATTTTTTTATTATTGCTTTTATAATAAATGTTTTAATTTATAAATTTATTAATTTATAATTTATTACTTTTATTAAAAAGTTATAATATTAATATTTTTAAAAGTTTAAAAATTACTTATATAATTATTTTTAGCTAAATTATTAAACTAGCTTTAAGTTTAATTAGTTTTACTTTAAACTTTTAAATAAAAAAACGGGGTATTATTATTTTAAATAATAAGTTTAATTAATTATTAAATTAATATAATAATTATTATAAGTAATTTATATTAAAAAGCTTAAAAATTATTATAACGTTATTAAGTTAAATATAATAATAACATAAATAATAAGCATATAATATATTTAAAACTTAAACTTAAAAAAAGAAAAAAACTTTTTTAAAATTAATTTAAATATAATAAGTTATATATAAACAATAGTTTAACTTTTTTTAGCTATATTATAAGCTTAATAAAAACAAAATATTATTATTTTAAATAATAAGTTTAATTAATTATTAAGCTAATATAATAATTATTATAAATAACTTATATTAAAAAGCTTAAAAATTATTATGTTATTATTAAGCTAAATATAATAATAATATAAGTAATAAGTATATAATATATTTAAAACTTAAGCTTAAAAAAAAAAAAACTTTTTTAAATTTAGTTTAAATATAATAAGTTATATATAAGCAATAATTTAGCCTTTTTTAGTTATATTATAAGCTTAATAATATATATATTATTAATATAATAAAAGAATTTTTTAACTTTAAATAATTAAAAACATAATAGTTTTATTTAATTTAATATAATATTTATAATAAAATAAACATAATAAAGCATTATTTTAATAAATATAGTTTAAGTAATAAAATAAAAAGCATAATAATAAATTAAAAAAAACATATATATAAAGTTATTTATAATAAAAAAAATGTTTTTATATTTAAAAGCTTATATAATAAATAATATTAAATATTACTTTTAAAAAAAGTGTTTTTATTTTTATTTATATTTAAACATAAAACCTTTTAAAAGTTTTTATTATTAATTTATTTAATTCTTTTTTTTATAAAGAATGTTTTAATTTATTAAAAAATTAAACAATTAAATATTATAATATAATTAATTTAATAAAGCTTATAAAATATTATAATTATTAAGCTTTTAAATTTTATTTTTAATTTATTTAAAAGCTTTATTTTATTAATAATAAACTTATATATAAATTTAATCCCTTTAAAATTAACTTTAATTATAAAGCTTTTATATATTATATAAATAATAAAATAAATAAAAGTTAAGCAGGCTTTTAATTTTATTTTTTAAAAAGCTAGCTTAAGTTTAATTAAATAATAAGTACTTTAAAATTAATTTAAAAGCTATTTAACTTTTAACCTTTATTTTAAAAATAAACTTAATATAATTATTAAAAAAAGCATTTATAAATTAAGCCTTTATTATTTAATTAATAAATAATAATAATAAAGATTATATGCTTATTATAAAGCGCCTTATAAAGAAGGTTAAAGTAAGCATTATAATTAATAATGGCTTTAAATAAATATTTTAAAGACGTTATATTAATGACTTAAACTTACCCTTAAGCTCTTTTTAAAGACAACTCTCTTTACTTTAATATCCTGTATATCTAGTTCTGTCATGTTTAAAACATTGCCTCGCCTTAAATGGCACCAAAGAGGACAAGGAGTAAAAGTGCCACCCAGGGAATCAAGCGCCCATCTGTCCATAATTCATCACTTCCTCAAATCCCTGAACCTCACATACGTAGTTCTCGGCTTCAAACCCAGCCTCTGCTTCCGTGATAATGGACCTTGTTCACCAATCGGGGAAAGGACCTCGAAATTCCATACTAGCAAGAAGAAGAACATCCGTAGTTCAAGAAGGCCAAGTTTCTTGCCGAAGCATCCTCTTAGCCCAGTGCCAAAACTCAGTGATGGCCCGGCGTTGGGGTTGTATGTTCCATCGTCATTGAGCCAGCGTTCGGGTTTGAATTCCATTATATCTTGAGGATTAAGGTCGGGGAATTGGGAATAGGAGTCTTGGGATGTTTTGCTCCGGAGGGTGTAGGGGACGTCGATGGGGGGAAGTTGTATGCTTTGGCCAATAAGCTGGAGAGGCTGGTCAGGATGGGTTTGGTGATTTAGGGAGGGCGTGGAGTACTTACAAACATGAAGACGTTTGTGCCTGCAGGAACCATATGGCCTAGGATTTGGGTGTCTCGGATTGTTTCCCGGACGTGTACGCCAGCTACTTGACCCAAGCGCAATGCCTCCTCGATGAAGGCATCCAGGTACGGCAGGGACGTTGTGGCGATAGCCTTGGCCGTTGGAGCTTCGTCTGGGGGGTAATTCGGGAATGCGGTTTGAATGGAGCTTCTGAGAGTGTCTTGTACTTTAGGGTTTCTCATCAGGAAGTTCACGCCCCAGTCGCTGATTGTAGCTCCTGTGTCGTGGCCGGCCATGAGATAGCCATAGAGCTCATCGTAGATGACGGGAGAATGGATGTCAGCAGGCCGACCTTCCTTTTCCGCTGCTCTCATCTCGCTAGATATAATAAAATCAGTGGCAGATTGGACTGCGCCGTCTGAGCTACGAATTCTCTGTGCAGCGTCATTGATTTGTCTTCGCAACAGGGTCTCTTTGGCCTTCATGGCTGCCCGTAGACTAGGATAGAAGAGAATGGCAAACTTATGATGTAGGCCCCCAAGTGGTGACTTTGCTGTGATCGCCATGCTCTCCGCGAGAATAGGCACTGCCTTCGCTTCGAACGGAATCTCTGCATTAGGAGTGCGGAACACTCCATCAGGCCCAGGGGAGATTTCGGCCACATTCTTGAATTGTGTTTCGACAGCTCCAGCTGTCTTCCCGAATGCAGCAGCCCAGAGTGCATCCAAATTAGCGTACATGATGTCTTGTTCGACGTCAATAGGATGATCGTTTGCTAACGCCATTTTGGCCCGCCAGAGCTCCATGACTTGGGAGAAGGCCTCGTGCAATCCAGGACCACTCGTCGAGTTTAGGAATGCTGGAGACATTGTGTCTTTTAATAGCGCTCGATGTGCTCGCCATTCATCATTGGTCATGAGCTTAGTGTGAAAACGTGGCATTATGGCATTAACGAGTTCACCAAAGAACCTCGATCGATCAAAATCCGCTGATCGTCGAGTCATTATGTCGTTCGCCCTTGTAAAGAATCTTGTTAGAATGCAGCAGGGCCATGATCCTATCAGTGCTTACTCCCGCGCGTCAGCGATGACAACCCATGGGTTCCCACCAACCCTTCCGAAGATCTGAATGATCGGCGAGTCAAGGTCTTTGAACTTCTTCACCATACACCCCCATGGCTCCTGGTGTACATTCTGCCATGCCACGAGATCCGGAACATCGCCGAGGAGGCGATGAATCGAGGCCTCATCGTACGGTATGCCAGGAATTGGTTTAGGGAGGAGAAATCGATATAAAAGGTATAACAGAGTGCCAATACCGATTATGATAGCTGCTGTCACTTGAGCAGATGAAGACATTGTGATAGCCTACACTTGGCTGCGTTGAAATAAGACATCGTCAACATAGATGTTGCAGACCCTGCAGGATCTGGGCTCGCATATTATACACCTCACAGAGGAAGGTTCTGCGCAGCATGACATCAGTTCTGGTATGCAGCGCATTTGGACATCGAGGTCTGAGACCTAGGGCAATGGTCAAGGCGCAGTATTGCTCAACAGGTTGATCAGGGGATCCACGGTGGTGTCAGCTCTAGCCCAGAAAGTAGCGAGTGGGTAGATGTGAATTACGCAACCGCTCTATCTCGCTTCAATAGTTGCCATGATCCGATATCCGACCGTCATGGTGCCACTGAGGCAATACTAAGGTATGTATTAGAACTAGGTCAAGCCTAAACTTCAAATTCGACCTAGTTCACCGCTCCCGACCTACTGGTTTACCCCCCTGATAGAGGAACCTAGCTGGGTATTATGGGCCTACAAGGCTTCAGGCAAGGGGTTTGAGCAAGGGCTTGGACGAGGTAGCGCTTGGGATACTTCTTACCACGTGTACTGACCTGACCCCTGATAAACGGACCGTGGTCAGGTATTCTAGGCGCGCTAACCTACGGCCCACCGCGCAAGAAGTATCTCATCTCGAGATGCTTACACCAGAAACTTCAGCGCAAAAGCCATCCTCTGGCTCGTGCACTGAGCCTTGTTTAGCGCGGTACTTGCCAAAGTCTGGTTCGACGGGGTATAAGTCAGTAAAGTTAGACCTTGCGGCAGGTGGAGAGATTACCCTGCAATAATCTACACTGTCCACTCTTTACAACCTTTTTACCATCTTATACGCTTACATAAATTATAAACATAACCTTTTTAATTATATATTAATTTATAAGAATAAAAAATAAACATATATAATAAGTGTTATATTAAACATAAAAATAAAAGTAAGGATTTATAATAATAAATAATATATAATATAAAAAAATTAAAAAAAAAAAATGTATTAATTAAAGTTATATATAAGTAAGCACTTTTAATATAATAAGTATTAACAATAAAAATTAATAATAAAATAAATTTTATATAAAGTATAAATATTATATAAGTTTATAATATATATATATAATTAATAAATAAAGTTTAAATATTAAAATAAAAAACATAATAGTTCTTTAAGTTATAAAAAGTGACCTGTAAAGTTTAAGGATGAGGTTGTATTAATTCTGGACCTGGCTTTTTTAGCTCCGTGAGATTTAGTAGAGTAGCAATTTAAAGACTTGCGAAGTTTAATTGGTCAGACTATTCTTAACACCCAATCAAATTAGGCTTTAGTCACGTGCGAGTCCAATCAAATGTTACGGAGCCGAGCCATCAAGGGGATACCTAGTGGCGGTGGGGAAGTATTTATAGGTGTATATGCCACACCGTGTATCTAACACTTATCAGGGGTTAGGTCAGTAGTCTAGGTACTCGTATGCAGTCTCTATTACGCTCTCTGACACTGCGTCCCATACTTAGGTATATATAAACTGAACGATGAGTCTGATGTAGAGAGTGGTCCCGATTTGGTCCTCGAGACTTTGCAGACATGTCTTCTGCTGCTTCGCCGAACTCCCCCCATCCTTCTCTTCGAGGGTTTATGTCAAAATCCGACAATGGAACCTTCTCGAAGCAAGATGTAGAAATGGTCAAGCAACTGTTCCACATTGTTAAGAGCATGCGGGACGAGCCAAGGGGTCACGACAGCTGTATGTATTTGTACGTCGCTCGACAGTTCGTCACGCTAATCCTCCTAAAAGCTATGCACATCACACGTTCAAGATCAAGCACTGCCGGAAGCTTTGACCAGAGCCACGATACTTTCTACTTTGAAGATGGCGACGAGGACGAGGATGAGGAGGACTACCTCTCGGAAGGTGATGCTCAATCAGAGAAGAATAGCGCGCCAATAACGCACAGCGCATGCACGAATTACGTTCCGGCCGAGCGACCACACGCTGCAGTCGAGAAGAGATATAGAAACACGATGCAAAGCAAGTTTCGGACCCTGCATTCTCTGATCCCGCCCAGTGGAGTTTATCAGAGGGGCAACAGGGGAGTCAACGATCAACCCATACGCGAGAAAGCGAGTAAGGCTATGACTCTGGCCAGAGCGATGGAATTCATAATCCACCTAACGAGTACCTACGAAAGCTATGAGGCTAGGTGTAACAAGCATCGCCAATTCGCGAAACAATTGCGCATGGCACACGATGCACATATTCAAGAAACGAACGACGTTATGTAAACATTATACCTTGTACTAGAAATTCATAGCGAAATGTTAATTCAAGGCTACTGGAAGACCCCAGGAAGAGACCATTATGTTTCCGGCCTATCCCATCGCACAATATATAACTCATAGCCGATTCAAGCAGCTATCACGATGACTATGGAGTTTCCCTCATGCAGTTAACGTTGCCTTCCGACGATGCCTTCGTTGGTCTGACCACATACTATCCTACCCCCCTAGAAAACTTCTCTTAGCAAGTACTTGCGCTAGACAAAGCTTTAGGAGGCAACGCACGAGCCAGTAGCTGGCTTTCGCACTGAAGCTTTTGGTGTAAGTACCTTAAAACGAGATACCTTTCACGCAGTGGACCAAGAATTAGCGTGCCTAGAATCCTGACAAGAGTGACAGCATGGTGACTAATAGTGTGGGCGCAGCCACCACAACTGGCCCCCACCATGCTGCACTGCACCGCGCACACACTGCACTTGAACACTTAAGCGCGAGCAGTCTTGTACAAGAGCTTCTGTGGCATATACATACCGCTAGCTACCATGTCAAAAGACACTGCCCGGACAGATGCCGGATTGTCTAGTATTGCGGTATGTATACGTAGAAGTTAGCGCTGAATATACATACCGCAATACTAGATCAATCCGGCATCTGTCCGGGCAGTGTCTTTTGACAGCTCCTTTTCTTGTCTTTTTTCCTTACCTTAGATTTTTCGTACGATATAGCATATATCGCCGCGTAACCCTGGCTTCATTCGTATGCTAAGTTCAACAACAAAGGCAAGTTTTGATCAACCCCCTTGTAAAAGCCGTCTCTACATAGCTCTATCAAGTTGGCAGTAATATCGCGGTACTGACCTGATCCCTGATTAGTAGTTCCCTGTTAGGTATACTTAGCGCATCTGACTCGTGTGCTGTCTTGTCCTCAAGCCTTCGGGTCAGATTCTCACACGTCGCGTTTTGATACTTACACGTCAGACTAGCCTTATCTGAAGATCTGCTTCACCTGAAACCAAGACACTGCTTTGTCATTGGCTTGATAGCTTGCGGGTACCTTGGCTTACCTTAGCTAAAAAGAAAAGTTGATATACTTAAGGACTATATTTATTTTACAGTAGAACTACTACTTTACCATGTAAAATGATTAAAAAAAAAGATAGCTTTATTACTTTATAGCATGTTTTACTCGAATGCTTAAAAATATTTTATTTCATGTTTAGCTATGAAAAGATTAATGAACTTAATTGTAGAGGAAATCAGGCTAGCTTAACATGTAAGTATTAAAACATGACGTGCGAGAATCTAACCCGCCTGGTCTTGCCTAGCGCGGGTACTTGTCAAAATAGGTATGGTTCGCGGGGGTACGGTGGGTGGGTGTGAGGTTTTCATTCGCCCTGGCCTCGGCCCGAGACGGGGTCCAGGGTACCGGGTACTGGAATCGCCGAGCAAGGGTCAGTCGCGTTAGGTAATCCGTAGCCTACGGCGAATTCGAATGTGCTGACATGCTGTATTGATGCATATGAGTATACTATATAGAGCTTATAACCTTGTGAACCTCTTGCAATTTTTCTTGATGACAAAGTAGAATGTACGGTCCTGCACTGATATTGTTCAAGTTCTTCTCTATAGTATTCACATCGCATACTGCCAATAGGCTTATGATTTGTTCAGGAAGTTGCACCCATTCGCAGGCTGCACAACATGTCGAGGAACGGGAAGGGCAGCGAAGGGTCTTTCTACAATGGACATGTTGCAGTATCCCAAACGCCTAGGTTCACCAATCGTTATGGACCGGAGACGTTGTTGCTGCCGCCCTTCGGTCTCCCTGCCTTGCCCATAACGGACCTTACAGATCCAAGCAACGATGATCTGGGATGGCTCGGTTCACTACCTGATAGCACCCAGGCTAGCACTATGCCACCGCTCGATCGCTGGGACCGCCCAGCTTCCACCTTAACGTGGTGCCCGCCTCTCACCGGGTCCGCAATCGAAAGTGGCACTTCTCTCGTCAAGAACAAACGGCAAGGCAAAGCTCTTGGTGATAAAGCCGCCATGGTATGTACTGTTGGGAACTTTCTTTGCGAATCAATCTTCACTGATCAATAATGACGTTGAAAGACTCGACGACCTACCAATAGTAAGAAACCAAAGGGGCGTAAGCCGGGTCACTCCGAGTCTTATCGTGGTCATTACGCGGTCGAGCAGAAGTATAGATCTAGGTTGAACGAGCAATTTGCAGCATTGTCGCAAGCCATATGGCGGCCTGAAACACAAAGGATCTGCCGAACAGAGACCGGTTTGCTGAGTCCTCCATCCAGCGTTTCGCAAGCCTCGCAAGATCAAGATGGAAGAGATTCCGGCCCCAAACGTCAGAACAAAATCGATGTCCTTTCGAATGCGATCGATACTATCCAATTCCTAACTGAACGCTGTGACCAAAAGCGTCAGGAGCTCGACCAGTGGGGGGAACAATTGGGCAGCATCGGGGAAATGATACGAGGCATTGCAGCTGATGCGGTAGATGATGATCAATCTGTCGAGCAAAGTCTGGCGCAAATGTCCACAGGATCTTCGACGACAATGATGATACACGAACCCAATGGACTAGAAATGCGCAGGCTGGGACTCATGTGAGCTCCGAGCTCCGGCATTCATCCTGAAGTTACGGCGTATGGAGTTAAGGGGGGAAAACCTTTTGTCTGGAGAGGTTCATAGAGAGCGTGCTCAGCTGCATCCGTTTTCTCCATGCTATTCTCGAATCTATCTAACACTTCATCGAGAACAACCCGCGCATTTGGGTCGTATGCACCAAAGGGTCTACAATTTTGAAGACATCGCTGCCACAAGCTTCATACGGCTCCTAGAGCAACTTCCGCACCGTAATCCTACAGAACAGCGTCGAGCTAATTGCCCTGTTCTCACACAATGTTATCCTCAAGCTTAAAGTGTTCACATAGGTCTTAATTAGTAGAGCCTCGTGCGGCTGCAGGGCGGAAGCATAGCACCATTTGTGCGCAGAGCCGTGAGCTAACCGCCATGACTCGAATCCAGCGGCTTTGGACACTATTTTGTATGAGCCGCTTCATCCTCCAGCTCTCAATTCCTTTCCCTTAATGATCACTCGACGCCCCACCCGGCGAACGCATCATCTTCAATCTTGATCAATACCGTTTTGATCTCCAAATGCTCATCAAGCGAGTATCCAAACCCTTCCCGTCCTTGGCCAGAACTCTTCCACCCTCCAAACGGCATATCCATTCCCATACTCGGACTCGTACAATTAATCCCCACCGCCCCACTCTCAAACGCCTTGGCAACTCTCATGGCCCGATTGATATCCTTGGTATAGACAGACGCATACAAGCCATATTCAGTATTATTCGCTTTCTTCATAACTTCCTCTTCAGTCTTGAAAGTATTGAGATTCGCAAACGGACCAAAGACTTCTTCTATTTGCGTCTTGTTGTTCTCGTCGACGTTGGAGAAGAGCGTGGGTTCGATGAAGTAGCCTTTTCCGTCGACTTGGGCGGGTTTCCCGCCTGTTTCAAGTTTGCCACTGCCTTCTGTGCCAGCTTTGATGTACGACTTGATGCGCTCGTATTGGAGTCCGTCGGCCTGGGGACCTTGTTGGGTTTTGGGATCGAGAGGGTCGCCTTTGATTGGGGCAGTGAAGGCTTTGAGGAAGGCTGTTTTGAATCTGTCGGCGATGGATTCTTGGACGTAGATTCGGCTGTTGGCGGTGCAGGCTTGGCCCATGACGGTGTGCACGGAATCGGAGGTCTCTTGGGCGGCTTTTTCGATGTTGGCGTCTTCGAAGATGATGGCGGGGGATTTGCCGCCGAGTTCGAGGACGCTGGAGGCATATCAGTCGGCTGAGAGATGTTGTGTATGTGAGTGCGTTAGCTTACACTTTCTTGAGATTGCTGGATGTTGCTGCGGCTTGGATCTTGCGGCCGGTGGAGGTTGAGCCAGTGAAGTTGACCATACGAATGTCCATGTGCGAGGCGAGCGTTGCACCAGATGGTGTTCCATGGCCAGACAAGACGTTGATGACGCCAGGTGGGAAACCGGCCGCGTGGACTTCGTGGGCAAGACGTGCTGGAGTCAAAGGTGCTGTATACTGTTAGTATTCAGCTCTTTTACGCGGCCAGCTTCACGAATTGGAATTTCGCTGTCCTGCGATGCTCCTGTGTCCGATCTTGACGGAATGCGAAATAGAATTAATGGCGAACGCCATGCGTATTCCCCTCCAGTAGCTTTCTTAATGAACGAACCTTTCTCTGAAGACTTCAGGACGATTGTGCAACCAGCAGCCAGGGCTGGAGCAACCTTCAACGCAAAAGAAATCGTTGGGATGTTCCATGGGATGATTGCAGCCACGGGACCGATGGGTTGACGGAAGGTCATGTTGACAAAGCCTGGAGTGTTCAAGCTGGTCGTTCCCTTGGCCTCGTAGCCAGCCTCTGCGTAGTTCTCGAAGAGCATGGCGGCGGAGATTGGGTCGAAATATGTGGAGACCTATGATATGAATTAGCGAGCAGCTCCAATGCGACGACGAATCTACTGCACATACCGGTCGGCCCATGTCCATAGCATTGAGCTGAGCAAGCTCATTGTGAATCGTCCTGATCCGAGCAGCCAGCTGTTTCAACAGGGCGCCACGCTCAGCAGGGCTTTGCGCTGCCCACGCTGGGAAAGCAGCCTTTGCAGCAGCTACCGCACGGTTCGTATCATCGACGGAAGCTTCACAGATGTCCGCAATTTTCTCGTGGCTGTAGGGCGACTTGAGCTCGAAAGAGCCTTTGTCAGAAGACTCGCAGAACTCGCCATTGATGTAGTGGCGGAACTCAATCTTCTCTGGAGGGATAGGAAAGCCCATCTTAACACTAAAGAGATACGGAGAAGGTTTGAAGTGCGATGCGGATGGGAAGTGGTAGGGAAATGTAAACAAAGGTGATTTGCTAGCCGGAAGGATTATGTTTGGTGAGAGTAAATGTTAGAAGTCGCTACGAAATGAGGCTGGCTGTTAGCTCGTTGCCTCGAATACAGTCAATGAACTAAGTCTACCTAGCATAAGGTTTGGTAAACTACGGGTAACCGTGGAGCGATGCAAAGGGATGGACTCATCGCCCGGCTAATTTGTTAACCTCATGCTCACCTCCTCTGAGCATCCGCTTTACGAGCCCCAAGGAGATAGGGCATACTACTACGATAGTACATTCTGTAACAGGTAGTGGACGTAGATCTTTAAGGTGGTACGACGTCCATATATAGTTCTACTTAATCGGGATAGCCCCACAAGTTAAGGTTCCTAATGTAACTGTTTTTAATCGATCGGCTACCGGCACAATAGGTAGTTGGGCCATGGTAACGGAACACTATTAGTCGATCAGCTACCGGCGCAAATGTAGTTAGTCCAGGGACCTAATGTAACGCTACCTCCCGGCTGACGTGCGACTTGCCCTATATGGGTCAAGCACACGTTCTTCACACGTGTCCCCCCACATTCGTCGTGCATGCGAAAGCATCCAAACGGAGATCTACCGTACCATGGTACAAGCAACGACCCACCCGGCCATCAGAGGCCTTAAAGTGGTACGACCTTATCCAGATATGGTTGCATCAAGTGGACTGTACCGCGTGCTGCTTTCGTCTGCACCAAGTGGTACGAGGATCAATAGTCCTGTAACAGAACGACGATCAGCTTGCAAACATGCTCTAGCGGGATTGTCACTTTGGACTCACCAGCTACTAGTGTTTGCGACCGCATCACCAGTCCTGAGCTGTATATTTCCCCTCTCTCTCTCTCTCTATGTGTGTGTGTGTGTATGTGTGAACATATCAAGGGCAGCAAACCTCCTAAACCGATCCGTGTTACACGTATGCTATCGATGCTATATGTCCTGACGACGAAGTTCTACCTTAGAAGATGGAACACCCTCTGATACGGGCGCTATCGCCTGCCTTGGAGTATTTGTTCGCCCGTTTTCCTATTCTTGCGCAGCTTGCCGAGAGAGATGACTTTCTGCCCCTTGTATTCACTGTGGGTGCTCTGCTGTTGCTATTGATGCCAGTATTCACGCCGCGGACCAAGCTTGGCCTTCCTATTGTGGGATACCGGAGCATCTTCGAGCCCTCGTGGCTTCTGAAGCTGCGCTTCATTCGAAATAGCCGGGGCATCTTGAAAGAAGGCTATGACAAGGTAAGCGCCGACGCAGGTCGACAAGGCCACTTGCAATCCACCTCCATTAATACAAATTCGTGCTTTCCAGTACCGAGATATGTTCGTCATTCGCCGCTGGACGACCGATGTTGTCGTCATCGCCGAGAATAAATACATGGAAGAGATCCGGGCGCACACGAAGGATGCTGTTCGATCGGTGGAGCCGTTCGTGTTGGATCTTGCTGGTGACTTCTACCATCAAGGTAAAGTCTTCATTGAAAGTGACCTGCAGAATCGTGTGGTGCAACATAAGCTCACCCCGAACCTGGGCAATCTGATACCCATCATGAAAAGCGAGTTGGGTTTCGCGCTACAAGAGGAATTGCCAGATGTCGAGGCAGAAGACTGGGTCGAAGTCGACGCGATCAATGTCTTCGCTCGATCGATCGCTCGGATTGTAGCGCGCATCTGGATCGGACCCGATGAGTGCCGAAACGAAGATTGGCTGGTAGCGACCACCGATTACACGCAGAACATATTCGCTACGGGTTTTATCTTGCGCTTTGTTCCTTGGTTTCTGAGACCGATCGTGGCACCACTGCTTCCTACGTATCGAAGCATGCTCAAGAGCTCTGCGAATGCTCAGAAGATTGTCGACGGCTTGATCAACAACCGCGAAGGCGTCACCCGAACAAAGAGCGATGGCTCCAAGTTGAGTAATGACATCCTGCAATGGATGATGGAAATGGCTCGCGGAAAGGAACTTCAAAGAGAGAACCTCGCCGAGCGAATCTTGATCTTGAGTCTGGCGGCCATCCATACCACCGCCTTGACCATGGCACAAGCGCTCTATGATCTGTGCGCGAACCCACAATACATCGACGAGCTCCGTGAAGAGCTGGTCGAGGTTCTCCGCAGTGAAGCAGAATGGAACAAGACAACATTGCTGAGATTCGCCAAACTCGACAGTTTGCTGAAAGAGTCGCAGCGGTTGAACTCCGTCTTCCTGCTGACCTTCAACCGCTTCCTTCCCACTCCAATCACCTTATCGAATGGGGTGCATTTGCCAGCTCGCACGCGTATCGCCGTGCCTCAATACGCCATTATGAACGATCCCGTTAACGTGCCCGGTGAAGATCCAGCGAAATTCGATCCATGGAGGTATGAGAAGTTGCGCAAAGAGCCCGGGAATGCCCAGAAATACTTCTTCGCCATGACGGACGCCCAGCACATGGCATTCGGATATGGCAAGTACGCGTGTCCTGGGCGTTTCTTCGCGTCAAATGAAATCAAGATGGTCCTCGCTCACCTGTTACTTCGATATGATTGGAAATTCCCAGAAGGACAGGGACGCCCGCAGAATTTCACCATCGATTCTGACATGTTTCCGGATCCGACCAAACGGCTTATGATGCGGAGGAGGACGGTAGAAAAGGGGCTCGAGGATCTGTTGGCATTTTGAGGTGCAACATAAAAGCATGCATGTACTAGTATAGATATAGACCTAGTATCGCTGTTCCTTTGTAAAGGGTGCGATTCGTCTTTCCCACAATACACTCCTACCTTATCGCCTCCTAATGCCAGTTCGTATATATTGTGATATACGATTACTCAACCTTACACTTAGAGTCGGCAGCCCAAGCAGGGACTGGATCGAATACCAGATCTTGATTGAAATTGATCTCGGTTTCTCATTGCAGGCAAGTCTTGTGATATTTGCGTCTGTGTATGACACAGTATCTAACTTATCCGGAGCTCGGAGTTCTCTTTGCTTAGGCGCTCATCAATACAGAGGACTTGAGTACCGCCATGGCTCTGTTCTTCTAGTGGGGTGGAAGTGCAGTATGCTTAGCAGTCGCTCAATCCTTGTTTTTGAATAGACTGGTTGTGCGCCTGGAGAAGGCCAAGTCAATAGATACGGCAGCGGTTAACTCGTGCTGGCGCGACGTCGCTCCGAACTTGTCGGGATATTGGTTATATCTAGAGTGAAGCTAAGCTACTAGTAGGTCGCAGTGAGGGCGAAGGTAGGGTTAAGACTCAATGTTATTGATTCCTGAGTCTCTCCCAACTAATTGGGGGAGCTTCAGACCCTTATATAGCCAAATATCTACTGTATCCCCACTCAAAAGACCCTACTAGCCTCCTGTGTACTCGGTACCTGACAAACTCAACTGCCTGGTTCGCAGCTACGTGAGGCTATTGAGGACTACTTCGCAAGCCTGAAGATGCTTACATATTTGCCATCGCTTTGGGTGGGATGCTGTTCATAGTTGCGGCCTACACGATCGTCTTCGATCGGAGAAAGCTGAAGAAGGGCATGTCCGGGTTCAACAGATCTTGCTTTCTTGTTCGACCAAATCCGCGTATGATTCTAGCGCATTGGTTCGATTGCATGCCGAAGAACCACATGATCAATGCATTTCGATGGCGGATGATGAGCATCGATGTCAGGTATTCACTACATGTATATACAAACCTCTATGTGGAAGGCCGACCATTTGTGGCCGAAAGGTCGCGAAGGACATAAAGCTGGCTGTAACTCGTCCCAACATCGCAAAAATACCTTACCAAACTGGTCTTGCGTTGGTGGAATGATCCATCTAGGCTGTTCCCATGTGCTGTGATTACTGCCTTTTCCAGACAGTCCAGCGCTGTCTCTAGACAACGTTCCTCGTACTTCGCCAATGTTGTCAATTCAGCTTTTCGTGACTTCAGATCAACACAGTTCTGTTTGTGAAATTCTGGAAAGCAGAGAGAATTGACGTTGCCCTCAGCTGCGTCCCTGGCTGCAGACCCATAATCGTTATACATGCGGCACGCCGTGGCTAGATGCCGTCCCACCACGGTTGCAAAGTACTTCTCTGCTGTGCTTGGGAAAAGTTCGGTGCCATTGCCTAGGTGATGCGAGACCCAGGCACACAGCCATGAGTACGGTGAGATGACGCCCATGTGATCGGCCGCAGTGGTGCGAACCCAGTCGGCAAACGGGCGTGCAGTGTCGTAGAATTGGCCCTGTCATGTTCTTGTCAGCTGTGTCTAAACAAAGAGTATGCATGAGTACAAAACAGGTTGCGCAACCTCCATACCTTGCCACTTTGTATCTGCTTGCCGAAAACTTCATTGTCTTCGGCTTGCGTGACTTGTGTGTACCAGAAGTTCTTGAACTCTTGCATGGCTCTTTTCTTATCTTCTACACTGGCCCCGCGCACGTGTGCATGCTGGATCATGTAATTGGCATGACGTCTAAGCGGACTGTAGACCTGTTTAAATGAGTAAGCGAAGGACGGCTTTGACCCCGGTTGATATCACGAACCTTGAACGGCAATTCAGGTGAAGGTGGTTCAAACTCCATCCATGAGAATGTGTCATTCGACTTTTCTGCTTCGCGCGCTACAAGATCCACCAATGAACGTAGATTATTCCAATCATTCAAGTAGTGTGGCGCGGCGACCGATTCCATGAACTCATCAGCCTGGAAGTACAACAGAGCCATAACCGTCATGTCGAAGACAAGGGTAGTTGGTGCAAATGTCCCCGCGCGGTTGTTGCATCCCACCCATGTGAATGGAATGATATCGATATAGTCATCCTTGCTCATGCTGCTCATGCTGGCATCGTCTCTTGGAAAGACAACGAGCCGCTGTGCCTGGAGGAGCGGGACAAACAGAGACGATTCAGCCAATGAAGACTGTATTAGCCAGTCTGGCATAGATGAGAAGAGATCCATGCGTTTCAAGAGAGGCATATAACGACCCATCTTGGGCAAGCGATCGGCCAGGCTTAGCGTAGACCCAACGTTCTCACTCTGCTGTAGGTTGGTTGAGACTTTCAATGCAGCCAAGACGTAGGCTTCGTAGACGAGCTTGACCGAATAGCTCGTTTTGGAGGTCCAGTAGCGATCAGGCACTCGGGCGCTAGCAGTCTTCAGGAAAGCGGCGCCACGCTTGATTGCAGAGCTCATCCGGGATTCGAGGTCCTTGAGAAAATACAGATGACGAGCTTCAGTCAACGCCAGTATGGCGTACGCGGTCTGCTCGGCAGATCCCTCCCATGAGCCATCCTCGCGCTGTTCAAGCAGAGTTCGGGTGCTGGCCTGGCATAGCGCTATGGCGATCTTCTGGCGGAGCTCCTGGCTAAAGTCTTCTGAGTCAGGATTGGCTTCAAGGCCGCGGAGCAGAGCTGTAAATGCCTCGATCATCAACATGGTCGGGTAGAGGTGACTCAGATGCTAACAATACTTCATCAGCAAGCGTTTGATATAATTTTCAAGGACGCAAACCGACATACCCATTTGTCCTTGAACCGTTTGTCGTGATTCCACCACGCCTCGCAAACAAAGATTGCTGCCTTGCGAATTTGTGACGCATATCGTGGTTTGTCCCCCCATTCCAAGAGCACCGAAAGGACGTGGCAATGTGAGCTCACACTACGATCGCGCTCGCCACCAAACGTGGCGAAACCATCTTCCTTCTCGAAGATCTTGATCATAACATCAGGCGACAGACCAGAGCTTTGACCGAGGCGTTTCAGTGCCAGAAGACCTTTCGCTGTGTCGTCAACATCGATTGCGCGCTAAAATTGTTAGTTAGGGTATAGTTAGACGTGTACTTAAGTTGTATCACATACAGGAGCTACAATCGTTAGTGTTTGCCTTGATCTTGTGTAGACTTCGTGGACATCTTACCGAAACCAATTACTCCACGATCCTGGACGAAGCCCTTTCTGACTATCTCGGCGATCTTATTGACAGCAGTAGGTGAAGTGGCAGCCAAATCAAAGCCGGCCTGCAGCAGCGTCGCTACGGTCCAGTTAAATTCAAAATAATGGATTGGGTATGTACCGGCGATGCCGCCGTCACCGTGCCCGGTTCCTCGATGGTTGACATCTTGGAGGTATGCTTCTGCCCTGTCGTCCCAATTGCTGGCATTCATGAGATAAGCTGCGGTGGAGGAGGGAGAAGCCATCATGGATCCGTTGAACAGATGGTGGGCGACCTTGTCAAAGTCGAGCTTACCAATGAAAGCCTCTAGCGAGTGCAGGGCCGAAGACGGGCGCTGTTCGTACAACATTTCCGGACGGAAGCGAGAGAACTTTTCTGCGGCCATGTCATCGAGCGCACTTTTGCTCTCGAACTCGAAATGCAAAGAATCATCTTCGTGGCGGAGATAATCCAACAATGCCGGTATGATCAACTCTACACCGATATGATTTGTGGCGGTTACATCATTCCACGTCTTGAGTTGGGCCGCGAGTGATTGTGAAGCAAGACGAATACGTCCCGCGATCTCGTCCTTGGCGTAATCAAGTATTTGCAATGGATCCGAGGCGTGTCGGAGGAGCGCCAGCAGAGCAGCACCTGTGTCCAGAATACCCACAGTTTGCGACGTGATATCAAAGCCCCAGCTGCCATCTTGAGCCTGATTTCGAATCAGGTAGTGAAAGGATTCGGGGAACAACCACTTCTTAACGCCGTCTGTTGTCTTCGTGATCTATTAAGATAGTCAGATAAACGCTCAACCACGACGACATGGTCGACCTGGCACCCTGAGCTACTTGGAGCAGGACCAGGGTTTTGCTTATGGACGACGCATTACGAACCATTGCAACCCAAGCGGTATCGTACACTTGAGGGCTCGCGGTTGAGAAGCCATACTGTTCGTCATAACAGGACGCCGCACGCTGAACAAGAGAGTCTGCCAAGCTCGAAAGACTCGCAACATGATCGTGGTCGCCGTGGCCATTGGGCGCACCTGACGCGTCGTATTCATTCGACAAGGCGACAGTCATGATGATCGGGGTTTGTGTTAGGAGAGAGACAACAATGATTTTGAATTGACAAAGTCAACATGTCCTGTCGCACGCTTTATCGTCTCTCACGACCAGATGTCGAATGATGTCACTCTCTCACGTTGCTACGAGCGGAAAGGCTAGTGTCCAGGACGGCGTAGAGCTCCATGCTCTGTTATCTGAAGAGTTAAGGGTCAACATCCGCAGTTTAGTGCAGTGGTCCCATTATGTGAAAGCAGACACGCAAGAGACTAACTCGCATCTTGTGTATGGCATCATGTTAATGTAGAACTTTCGCTCTAGCGCGATCTTCGATTGGCTTCTTGTTGCTCCACATCGCAGCCTTAAAGATCGCTACTATACAGAGAAAAGAACGAGGCATACCTTACCTTATTTGGCAAAGACATCAGTGGCACGACGTTTCCCATCTCCTTTGAGCGCCTGGTTCGACTGATAGATTTTTGCCAAGCAACACATGAGCCACAGAATGAATAGCCGACTCGCGACTACCTTGTGGCTCATAACAGACACGGGCGCACGAGTGGTGAAAATATACCCGTCCAGAACCCGTCGCATGGATGACAGGCATTCGACACCACGGCGAATTTCTCTTGACTCCCAGCCAGATCTGAAAGAAGAGCCGAGCCCAATGTGAAAATAGAAGACTCGCCCTCTCTCTTCGAGTAGTTTTTCTTTGCCCAAGCAGCCGTTTGTGTGTTTCGGCAGACCGCTTCGAATGCCATGGATAAGTGTCAAGACGAGACACGCGGATACAGATCACCGCCCTCTTTGCGAAGTTTAGCCTCTCAGTTCGAATTGATCCAGACATGGACACGGCGCGCTAATGGTCGAGGTTGGACTTCGGTAACTCGGTACAATACAGATCGGCGTGTCTTTTCTGTACCGAACAGATCGAGCGCGTCTGAGACCCCATGCCCATGTTTCTCCCCACTAGGAATATGCCTGTCTGTGTACACTTGGCGCGCTAACCAACGGCTCCACGGGCGTGAGGTGTCTCGAGATACTTACACCAAAAACCCCCAGTTGCTGGCTTGTGCGTTGATGAGAAATCCCCTACAATGGGTCTACACCAATAGTGCGAAAAAGTGGCGTCAGATCCTACGGAACCTGATTCCAGCGAAGGGATTCGTTACACCACTGCAGGTAAGCAGACAGTGGTTCGACTTATGTGGTAGTGGTTCAACTTATCTTAGTAGTCGAAAATCATGGGAAGAATTTATAATAGAGACTCGTAATTCCTTTCTTAACAACGTCTGCTCCTCTACCCAGGTGTATTCGTGCGCTCGTTCTAAATATGTTATCTACTCCTCTCCTTGCGGGAGGTGTTGCCCTCGTGTACATAATTGGTACCTACGTCTACGCTTGGTCCCGTCTTCGCCATATCAAAGGTCCATTACTAGGATCGTTCTCATACGCTTTCATCCTCCGCACTGAGCTCGCCTTCCGACAAGGCGACAGTTGGGCAAATGTTATCAAGAAATATGGAGACCCAGTTCGCATCGGTCCCAACGATCTTCTTACCGGCGATGCAAATGTCATACGGCGGATCAATGGAGTGCGATCTACCTACGAGCGCTCCGACTTCTATGAAACACCATTGATGGACCCTAACCACCCTAATTTGTTCGCCATCACCGATACCAAAGCTCATGATGAACTAAAGGCAAAAATGTCTCATGGATATGGAGGCAGGGAGGTCCCCCAGCTGGAGCGGGATATCGATGAACAAGTTCAAAAGCTTGTCGATTTGCTTCGATCGAAATATGCTCAAAGAGGAAACTTAGCAGACTTCGCCTGGCTATCGTTGTACTTTGCCTTGGACGTGATTACCAGCATTGCATATGGTAAAAGCTTTGGCTATTTGCAACAAGAAAAGGACATACACGGACATATTGTGGGTGCAAAGGCCTTCATCAAAGTGGCCACGATAACTTCGGAGATTCCTTGGATGGGCCGATTTCTGAGAAGTAAAACGGTCATGAACCTGTTAGGCCCAAAGGCGACAGACAAACGAGGCGTTGGTGTATTATTCGGGTAAGTGATTTTGCATGCACAGCGAATGTCTATTAATTAAAAGGCAGGATAGCTAAAAAGGTCGTTGCTGAGCGGTTCCAATCCAAGGAAACTGATGCAGGCGATATGCTTGTAAGTACGGTTCTCTTACTCCTTCTCACGCTCTTGGACCGCAACACAGTTTGACCTTGAAATGCTGCACGAAGGGGTCGTTCATCAGGCATGGCGTTTCACAACGTGAATGTGAATCGGAAATCCCTTTCCAAATAATGGCAGGCTCAGACACCACCGCTCGTGCATTCCGAGGAACTTTGCTCTATCTCATGTCAGCGCCTCAAGCATACTCGACTCTGCAGAAAGAGATCGATGCCGCTATTAATGCAGGCCGGATTTCCCAGCCTGCTACTGCTCAGCAATGTCGGGATCTGCCGTATTTACAGGTATAGCTATGCTTTCGATTCTGGAAAACCACTTGTGCCCTCAATCATTGACAATCTTGTCTTCAGGCCTGCATCTACGAGGGTCTCCGTCTAACCGTGCCAACCACCATTTTACTCACGAAGAAAGCACCACCAGAAGGTAGGATTACATGACTACTATACGCGACATGCCGTTGTGCTAATCGAAAACAACAGGCGATACTATAGGACCCCATTCTATCCCTGGCGGTACACGTATTTCTGTAGCAATAAAAGCCATCATGCAAGACACTTCACTCTTTGGCCGTGACGCCAATATATATCGCCCTGAACGCTGGATCGGGCTCGAATCTGCGCAGAGGCGATCGATGCTTAGTACAGTCGAGTTGGTCTTTGGCTACGGACGCTTCGGCTGCAGCGGCAAGCCAGTAGCGCTGATGGAACTCAATAAAGTATTTACTGAGGTCGGTCCACTCCTGGTTTGGAGGTTTGACGAGATATCGTCGGATCCTCGAAACGACGCACGACATGATTGCCGCTAACATCTGCCTACCTAGTTAATACGAAATTTCGACTTTCAAATCGCCTGCCCTGAAAAGCCCTTGGAACAAAGAAGCAACGTAAGCATCTACGACGAGGAGTATATGTGGGTTAGAGTTACAGATCGTTGTACGCCAGGCTAAGCTTTTGCTTTGAATCAACTCGAAATCACTCCGCAATATACTACCAAGAATATTTATGACGTATGTCAGTGTCCTAAGCGACAATGGTTTGAAATATCAGCAATTCTGATTGGTAGGGTTGTACGCTTACTCTAGAGCAATGATGTCTGATATCTGTGGTCTGTGCAATCATGATGAAATACCTATTTGTTCGACTCAAGCTAGCTTTCGCCTCTACGAAAGATGTCATCAACTTCGGCTCTCGACGTAATATTTACTGCCTGCATGTAGCTGAGCTGCCAGTTATGATACTCTTTAGACAAACAGCTGCGGATGGTGTGGTTGCACCCCTAAGCGGCATAAAAAAGGCGGGGCTCTTGCTCGGCGCTTAAGCGAATCTTCCGTCAAAAGCGGCATCACGATACCCACCTTACTGCCGTTCCCCTTCCGTATCAAGTGCTATGTTCACGGTAACCGGACACTTGTGGAGAAATTCCTGCAGTTGGGACTGCAGCTCAGTGTTAAGCATTGGTTTCAGAAAGACCATCTCATTAAGTTGAGCTTTGGGAGATAAAAGTCCCATCTGCCTGACTCAACACGTTGACAACCGCAACCGAACTGTAAACACATTGATCACTCCTCCCAGATCGGAGCTTCTTTGGCTGCTCACCAGGAGGAGACGACTGGTACTCAGCACAGACGTCCTTACAGCGGTTGCGCAAGTATGTACTGAGAAACTCCAGGGATTTTCCCGAATAGGAGACCCCACTTTCCTAATCCATCCATGTAGAATTTCGCCTCGCGGCAAATTGATTTTGGAGCGACAAGGAATCCTTCGCTTAAAACTCAGACATACTTAGGCCATTTACAGCTAGATCCTACTAAATGCGCTTTTGAACGACTTTAGTTATCGACGGGGATTGGGTTCTCTATATCGTCACCTTACTCGACGGCCTACTCCACAGCCTCCCCGATCCTCCTCGTCTGGTAGATATTGTGTTGTAAGAAGTAGAAGTCATTCTGAGTCTGTCTTCTGTGATTGCTTAAGTAAATAACCTCGGCCGTTAGTCAGCAGGAGCTGACTATGCAACTGGTGCTTTCCTTATCCGTTTGCCCTTTACGGACTACAAAAGTGCTATTCTTACAATGTAATGTCCCGAATAGTCCTCGTGATCGCACTGCAGGCCCAGACCGACGATGAAATTGTAGCTGGAGGTGGGCAGCCATTGTAACTTACGCGTGTTACGTAGATTGAACGAGCTCCTTGAGACGTACGTAGCACTTTTGCGGCTGATGCGTGATCTTGTCGACAGCGGCGAACCCAGACAATGCGTCAGGTATCGGGAGCAACTCGAAGTTCCACAGCAGCAACACCAGTACGAAGCGCATTTCCAGCTGCGCCCACTTCCGACCTAGTAAGAGGACATCATGCCATTAGTCACTACCATCGCAATCCAGCTGCACCGCGCACAACGGGCGATGAGAACAACTCACCAAAGCAACCCCGCGGCCCCGCGCCGAATGCGTTCATCGGCCCGGCCAGCGGGTCGAACACGTCGCGACCGCTGGCATCCTTCTTCAACCAGCGACGGGGGTCAAAGTCCGCGGCGTCCTCGCCAGTCCAGCCCTTCATCCTCTCCTTCGTCTCCCGCGGCAGCGGACTGCGGCCCGAATCGTCGGTGGCGAGGCCCGGCTGGACCATGCCGGGCCCGTTGTTGAGGAAGAAGACCTCAGTGTCTTTAGGCACGAAATGGCCGAGAACGTAGGTATCCTGGGTGGCACGGCGGGAGAGCGCTACGGAGGTCATGCCACAGCGGTGGATCTCATGGATAACAGCGTCAAGGTAAGGCAGGTCGGAGGTAGGGATGGTGACGATGTCGGGCTGGGTGCCAAGGCCGGCGGCGACGGCAGGGGCGAAGGCCGTGTGCAGCTCGGCGCGTAGGCGGGTTTGCACCGCTTGATGTTTGGTTAGAAACTTAAGACCCCAACACAGCGTAGTCGAGGTTGTCTCGTAGCTAGCGATAAGCAGGCCGAAGAGTTCGTCTTGGATGACGCGGGAGTCGTGGACAGGCGTGCGCCCCTCCTTTTTGGCCATTTGGGTTTCCCGCTGGACGGCGATATCGACGACGCAAGTAAGATGGGATGTAGTGTTAATGTCGGTTTGCGAGGCGAGGCGCTCACTGGCCACGTTCAGGCTATTACGGATCATCTGGTCTTTCAGCTTGACGCTTGAGGAAAGTGATGGCAAGAAGCGAAGGGCGAGTGAATGGATGAGGGAAGGCTGGAAGGGCATGGCGAGGGGAATTTCAAGGCTGTTAGCTAAATTTGCGATAGCATCAAAGGCAGGTGAATTAGGAGCATGCGGATAGTCTGCGGCCGCTTCCTTGGAGGCGGGCAAGTCAATTTTTTTGATCTTTTTTAGAAGCTCGACTTGGGCAGTAATAGCATCAGTTTTGGAGCCAAAGGTCGCCGTCCAAGTGATCTGTGAATGAGTGTTAGTGCCTTACGGCTGGCACGTTCGGAAATGCTACCGACCTCGAGTGCTGCAGCATAAATGTCGTGCAAGGCAGAGAAGGCATGACCCTGAGCGAGTCGGGTTTTCTGCCTCCATAGCTCGATAAGCTCTTGGGTTTCAGAGAAGAATAGCTTGGCGATGACATTGTGAAGGAAGTGGCTGGACATAGTATCATTGACGAGGCGGCGATGTGCGCTCCATTCTGGGCCAGTCATTAATGAAATATGGTGGCCTGGCAGAAGACCACAGAGCAGCTCGGCAAGATAGTATGATCGATCAAATTCTTTAAGCCGTCGGGTTGAGATATCGTAAGCCTCTGCTGGATCAGAAATAACTACCCATGGCCGGGCGAATGGACGAATGAAAAGTTGCATAATTGGGCTATTAAGTTCCCTGAGCCGTTGAGGCAACAGGCCAAAGATGTCACCATATTTTGCACGGTACTCGAAAAGCTCGGGCACGTCACCCAAAAGGTTAGTAACAGCTTTCTTGTTGTACGGGATGCTTCCTGGAAGGGGCTTGGGAAGTGCCAGACGATACAAGATGCGACCCAAACCAAGCAGCAGCAGCAGCAGTGCGGTAATGGCAATGGGTGCAGTAGGTAGTGATAGTGAGATGGCCATGGCGCCCCAATGAGACTTCTTTGCACAAGCAACGTTAGTAGAGTGAGGTTGACGTGGAAAGCAAAGACAACGAAAATAGGCAATGAACCCTACTGTTGTTAATATTTCTGTCCGTTACCGATTCCACTGCACGTGACTGTAGCGTAGATGCCATCGCTGGACAAAGTGTCGGCGCCATGCACAGCTGCTGAGCATCTTGTCCGTATGACGACGTCTGGATGCAACCCTAGGAGTACGATATAGACGGTTCCTCCTACGCCTATGTTGGCATGGCGAAACATGCACACACCTGGGTAGGCCACTTCCGGGGCCTTAGGCCCAACTTGGTGGTGCCACTTAACAAAAGTCGTGCCACGGATATCTTTACTAAATAAGGTATACCTAATTTTAGATACCTTTATGTATTCATATAGTGGCGACCTTGGAGGCTGCGATGTGGAGCAACAAGAGGTCAACGTCTTAACCATACTTGATTCGCTCTTCGCGATCTTGGCCTACAATACTGAGATCTTACAAGCAAGGTCGGCCTGCCTCCAACTTTTCCTTCGCTCATAAGATAAGGTAGTCAATCACCGCAGCCCAACATTCCTTGCTTTCCTCATCATTTCCTGCACTTCCTCGCCCTCCTTGCATTCAATTGTTCACTCGCAAGCTCGGCAGCATGAGCAACACCGTACAACAGGATAATCTCTGGGACTTTGGAAAGATTGACTGGGACGAATATGAATCCCACCGGCCTCCCTATCCCGATGAGCTGTACAAAATCATTTTCAAGTACCACGGTGACCATCAAGGACGATGGAGCCAAGCACTCGACGTGGGCGCCGGCGGTGGCACCGTTACGAAAGAGCTCCTCTTAGTTTTCGATCATGTGTACTGCAGCGACGCAGCTGCCGGATACGTAGCCCAAGCACAAGAAAGGTTCGCCACTGAGAAGGAGAAAGGCAGCATCACCTTTCTGCAACGCAAATTCCATGAATTCAAGCCGGAGCAGGACTTCGATTCAGATGATCACCTCGTTGACCTGGTCACCGCCGGAACCTGTATACATCTCGCCCCGTCACCTGGAAAAGTCATGTCACTATTTGCGCCATTGCTTCGTTCCGGTGGTAGTGTGGCTGTTATCAGCTACGGTACTATCCCAATCACAGAACCAGATGAGCCCGCTGGCCCCCTCATATATAACGCCCTAGACGCATTTTCACGATATTTTCACGACAAATTTGTTGAGACGCGCAACCACCCAGGGGCCGCAACGATGCAGGCACGCTACGAAAATGTCGAATTTGATCCCGCAGTATGGAGAGATGTGCGGAGATTACAATCGTTGTCCGGAGAATATGCGTGTCCCAAATGGATCGAATCATCTGCGCCGAATATTGGGCCAAACGATACGCTGGAGAAGCTTCCCGATGATTTCGTAATGCGTGTTATTGACTATGAGTTTCTTGTCAAATACTTTCATAACTTTGGGCCTGGGATGGTACCCATGAGCGTGCTTTCTGAGCACTTAGCTGAGTTGAAGAAAGTCATGTCAGATCGCAAAATCGTGGTCAAGTGGCCGTTTATGGGGATGTTGGCGACGAAGCGGTAGAAACAGAGGGTATCGATATTGATGGGATTCTTCCCTACTGAGGAGACTATTGTTGAAGCGAATGACTCGCGACAACCCCGTCTTTGAGCGCATATGGGTTGTAGTGTCTAGCGAGCTGATCGTATCATGCAGGTACATACGTATGACCTTCCCAGATAGTTGCCAATCCTATAATCACTGCGATCTGCCACCCAAACGCGTCTAGTTCGTAGTCTCAGCAAAACGTCAATCGGATTAACGAGTATGGCGCAATGTACAGGCTCTTGCAAAATCTCCATAAGCCAAATGGCCAGTTAGCCAAAGCTAGTGGCCGGCCTCAGCTAAGATTTTTGAGGGATCGTAGTACAAGGTGTAGTTGTGCGTTGATGTAGCCAATGAGGTGACAGATTTCAGGGAATTGTTCAGATTCAATAGAGGCTACAGCTTAGTGACCCCTCATCAATGTTCCTCAAGCGTCTTAAAGACAATATAGAACCACTTTACATGTTTGTTAAACGTGTCAAGGATTCACGATGTCAACCGTGGAACATAGTCTGGCGGCAATCCAAGGATTACTGCATGCGTACGAGAGCAGTATGCGAGAACCCATTACCGGTGACCTTTTCCTGCTCAGATGACAATCGAAGATCATATATGATGCTCCTACGAAAGAGCCGCCAAACGGTCGGAGCCATTGCAGACCGCATATTGAGTCCCAGGCCACCCCTTTATCTCTCGTGGCGTGGGTTGCCCATAGGTGGCGATGTTTCTAGTCTTCAAGGTTGCTGTTGCCCATCCTGCTCCTGGTCATCCCCGGCCTATTCCCCCTGCTGTTGCTATTGCTATAGCTACCTTGTCGCCTATAGCCTGAGCTCTTCGTCACCTATCGATTAAAGCGGTGAGTCTTCATCTTCAACAGGTTCTAGCAAGCTGTTCAAGCTCGTGGTGTTGCCAGCTCGCAGCGAAGACCGCAACACACCTGGCACAGTTCGATGGTATTCGCATCTACCCTCGTGTGAGTAGCTGTCCCCATCTGGCCTACTGCAGAAAACAACCTTTCGCACTCGGCTGGCATGGCCTGTATTGTGAGAAAGTCAAGGGTCATGCGCGATAGTCGTGGGTATCGAATTCTCTGCCCATACCGGTATGTAACAGGGTCGTAGACGTTCTCGTCGCCTGGGCAGATATCTGAGAGCCATAGCTCATATTCGTTAGCTTCCTTTTGATCCCTCTTGCCCGAATGGCGAGTCTGAGCGATAAAATCTTCAAGCTCGTGAGTAGTCCTCTAACGTTTCAGTTGTGGGAGCCTAACGTCATCCTCGCTTCGCGGTACTGTCTGTTTCGCGCCACTATCCTCCCAAGCTGTCCTGACTATTACTCTCGCGTAGCTTATCCATTCACGGTGCTCGTGCCACCGCATTTCTAAATATTCCCATCGAAACGCTGGGTGAAGCGCGATAACAGCATAATATATAGGCGTCTCGTCAAGCTTGGTGTAATACTCATCTAACCTAGACCACGCTGAATTGATATTGACTTTCAAGTAATGTGAGTCGGGCAATAGCCCGTCGTTAGCTTCGTCTTTCTTTTTTTCAAGTATTTGAAGCAGATATTCGAAGGTTGGGAGAACGTCCCAGATATTTCAATATGAGCCAACCCACCCTCGCTCTCTTTTTCGCTGTTATCCATCTCCCTCGAGGACTTTAATCGAATTCTCAAAAACCTTCAGGGTACCACCAAGGGCTTCAATCGACGGCTAGCGACAGCACTACTGTATCAAATTTATCCTCTATACCTGCAATGCATCGATTAAGGATCGCATTGCCTGGTTTTCCGAACCGAACGCAGTGTTCACCCGGTCCAACTCTAGCAGAAAATCCTTGTGGACCATTTGAAGAATCTCGTACGTGTACTCCATACTGCCCGCCCGCTGCAAACAGTCCAGAAAGAGACGCTTAGTGAGCTCGTCCATCTTTCCCGTCATATGCCGTGTTGACAGTATGTTCTGGACGAGGTGCTCGTCTTGTTTTGATTGCAAAAGATGGATGACCGGTAATGTGTATTTGCCTTCGTCGAGATCTTCGCACCACGGAGCTGCTGGCTTATGCCATTCTGACCTGCCCTGCGCAACTGTTTTAGCGTCCAGTAACATCTTCAGTCGAGTGGGATTATGCATGACATACTTTCGTCGGTGATTGTACGCTTGTGTAATCGTCACGAATCTGATAGAAACGTCCAAACAGGACGACCAATCTCCGGATGACTTTGTAGTTGACCTCAGACTTTGCTTTCAGAACTAATAATCGTGCATTCAGCTCCAGTAGACCTCCGGTCTCTGCGCAGACAAGTCAGAAGACATACTGAGGTGTTGCGGGCACGAGCAAACTTACTGCCATCGATTATTCTTATATATTCTTCAGTCGTAGGGCAGCGCATAGTTTGGGAACTATTGACGTCGTAGCCCTGACCCATGTATAACAACTTCATTTGCTCTGATTGTGATCAACAGTTTGGTCCTGATTTTCGAGGGTGATGGGCATTACCGAGAAGCACTTGAACACCCTCTGGTCCACAGAGACGTTGAACCAGAGACGTTGCCTCATTGATGTAGAACATCGCTGAGTTGATCGTCTGAGCGGTTCCAAACACCATATGAGTTGAGGGATGACCCCTACGTTGCGATGCGTTGTCTTGAATATCGTCGATCCTGTGAAATAAGTGAGTGCCGTGCCCTTGTGTCAATGCCGCCACCCCAAGGAAAGACCATACATGAGTGATACGTTGTGCAAGATATCGATTATGTGATTCGTATCATGAACGTCAGCCTCCGAGACGTTTAACCACCTATTTAACGCAGTGGTGAACAGTATTCGGCGGCCTTTTCCTGGCAACGATGAGACATATTCGAAGGGCGCCGTTACGACCTAGACATGCCTGCTAAGTACAAGGTAGGCTGGTAAAGAGCAGGGAATTCGAGCTTACCTGTGGCGGCAGAGGTGGTAGATTATCGTCCGAAAAGACCGATTTTTGTGATGGCTGCAGTGGTTGTTCCCCATTTAAGACAACATATTCTTGTGGTAGTAGAAGTGGTGGTTGTACGTTAGGGCATGTGCTGGGCGAGCATTTAGCTGTCGGTGGACTAGGCGGTGCCATTGTAGGATGACGACCGTATGATACACGTCTGGAATCTAGTTTGAGCCAATGTCGACTAAGTTTAACTACTAAATGCAAATGTCCGGCACTGCTATCCAAGTATTTTGTGTCCAGCGATCAAGTTGATGTACTGGGCGCTAGAATCGCGACCAATCCATTCCAGTAGTATTCCTATTAGTGAGACCGCGTCACATACAAGTGATAGTTAGGCAAGCCATCCTAACCTGGTACGTCTCGATATCTCTTTTAAGCCCCATTTCGGTTAGGTGACTTAAAATTGGAGTAGCCGGGCTGCATGTGCAGCGATATATACTATTATTGGGTCTTTTCAAGTCATCTAGCCGAAACGGGGCTCAAAGAGACAACTATTACGACTAAGCAGGTAGTTCCACTGATCTTAATGGCTCCACCTGATTACTTAACTAAACAAGTTAAGCCAAGATCTCTACTTACCTAGCGGAGTTTAGTGTATATACATAAGTTATCGTCCTTATGTGGCAGTGGTTCGACTTAGTGGTTCGACTTGTCTGAGAGTTCTAAGCCGTTTTCGATATAAGCATCGCCCTGGGGATTACATGCAGCATTCGATGTCTTCCCGACCCAAGAGTTTAGCAACACAAAGCTAATCCTTGAATTGGAGGTAAAAATATCATAGCCTGTCTGCTACAGGAACAGGTTTGCTCATTATTCTCAGGTCATACTTCCCCCGACTCGTCGCAGACTCCAAGATGGCACTTTCTGAATATGTGCTGTGGTACATACCAATAATTGCTGTAAGTGAAATTCTAGATAGGATAGACCGTACCCTATACTCAAGTTTCGCCCAGACCATAGTCTACCTTGGATCGACCGCCGTGTATAATGTTTACTTTCATCCACTTGCCCGGTTCCCAGGGCCCAAGGCAAGAGCGATATCCGAATGGCCATATTTCCGCGCGATGATCGATGGGGTTGATCCACAGCGCATACTGGAGATGCACAACAAGTATGGACCGGTCGTGCGAGTTTCACCAAACGAGCTGGCCTTTGTACGCCCGGGAGCCTTCAGAGATATTTACGGCTATAAGAAGGGCGGTAAACCGGAGCTGTCCAAAGACAAGAAGTACTTCTCTGGTATGGGTGAGCCCTCGTTGGTGAAAAGCCCCGATCCAACTTATCATGCCCACCTTCGGAGATTGCTGGCTCCCGGCTTCTCGGATGCTGCACTTCGCAAGCAGGAAGCAGTCATTCAAGAATATCTTACTATCTTCATGAGTAAACTCGATGGGGAGAGCCAGAATGGGGACGGTTGTGTTGACGTTGTCCTATGGTTCAAGGTGAGCAACGCGACCATTGGGTGCTTTATTATGAAGAGCGTGCTAACACATATACAAGTTCTTCGTCTTCGACGTTATCGGGTATCTAAGTGAGGCTCTTCGTGTATGACCCTTGTACATAGATAAGCGGCTAACACTTAACAGCATATGGAGAGTCGTTCGATTGCCTCAGTTCGAACAAGCTCCACACCTGGGTAAGATTGCTCGGGAAACTGGGTAGGTTCCTCGTCTACAACCAGGCGTCGGAACGCCTGCCTAGTATCCTCAAGTATCCTTTCTTGCTGCTGAATATGCCGACGGATTTGAAGTCCAACATCAACACAGTGGAAAGCATTAGCCAAGTGAGTGTTGAGTTCACGAAAGCTACAAATGATACTAGTTGCTAATGTGATGAAAAGACCAAAGTTGACTACCGAAGGACACATGAATCCACGATCCCGGATTTCATGGGGAAACTGATTGAAGAACATAAGGCAGGAAGGTTGACTACCAAGCAGTTGAGCTCGAATGCTTCGTTCCTGATGGCTGCTGGAAGTGAAACGCTGGTAACTTTCTTCTCACGTACGTCAGCAAAGAATTTTTGATTGTGTATTTTCCACGTCGGGAAAGTTCTGAGGCTGATCTATCGCTTTTTTTCTAGATTGCGTGAACAGTCTCCTGACCAATCCGCGTGTACTGGCTAAGCTTACGAGTGAGATTCGGGAAAAGTTTCCCAGCGCCGACGACATCACAATGGTCAGCGTGAATCAATGCAAGTACTTGCGGGCGGTGATTGATGAGAGCATGCGCGTCAAGCCGCCGGCTCCAGCCGTCCATCCACGTTACACGCCTCCCGGTGGTACCGAGATCGATGGCTTCTACGTCCCCGGAGACGTGGTAGTTGGTGTTACCATATATGCAGCTTGTAACAGTCCGCTCAACTTTCACAACCCGTTGGACTTCGTGCCGGAACGATGGACTGGTGAAGATCCAACATACCAAAATGATGCGAGGGATGCTGCACAGTACTTCTCAGTTGGCCCACGAGACTGTAAGTACAGACCACGCCTAGTATTTCTGACCATCCTACTAACTCACACTTCCCTCAAGGTCTTGGCCGCAATCTAGCGTATGTCGAGATGAAACTAGTCATGGCCAAGCTGCTGTGGCACTTCGACCTGGAGCAACGCTTTCCCGACAACTGGGGCGACCAAAGAGCCTACCTGGTATGGGAGAAGCCGCCAATGATGGTGAAATTGAAGCCAGTCCGACGGTGAAAGCAGTCAGGGTTATGGCCAAAGCTGTGTTGCCGGGACTGAGAGCGTCAACGCCGCTCCCTAATCCCGATAACCGTTGTAATGTCGTGTGCATAGATCTGCTATAGAAACAACTCTAATCGCGCTCCGCGCAAGGTCACGCCAGACGGGAAGGAAGGCTGTAGCTCATGGTAGGTAAATGCAAGACTCAACACCAGAAGCATCTTCCTCCATTCCAAATTTGCAGTGGGTGTGAGACCCACCGCTGACCATTACGAATTAGATGCTACTGTAGGCGTGACAACGGACCCTGCCTTGCATAGCAGCATTAGTGTACATACTTCCTAGACATTGCCGTTGAACATGCAATCGGCTGAAACTCTGACCCACGAGCCACGAGGTTGTTTTTCTGCGTTTTTTTTTTCATTAAATTGGAGCTCTTGACGATGGCTACTCGTTACATAAGTTACCTAAACCGCGATGAATGCCGCGGTGTGCAAATTCTTCGAAGAGCCGGCACACATACAAGGAAATCGAAGCTCTACTCGGACACATCCCGATAAATCGAGTAGGCTGCAACCCACCCAGCAAGCCTTAAGAAACGCACAGGCATATCTTATTTCACCTTCACACCAGCTTCGTCCATCTTCAACCTCACAGACCTTCGCGATTGGGAGCTGGTGGTACAGTATGTTGACACGCTACTGGGTCTTCCAGGCAGATGGGTGTTATGCAGGCAGAGGTGACGACAGTACGAGAAGAAGATCAAGACGTAGTATTAGACTATCCCTGGCCCTACTATGAAATTCTGGGCGACAACCACCACCTAAATACCATACAGGTTCTTCAGGTTGCCGTCGCCGTTCTTGTTGAAGCTGGCTGTAACTGCAGTACGTGCTTCAGGAACTTTGTGCTCGAAACGCATTGTTATTGCCGCCGTTGCCAAATGGAGGTTTTTCGTTTGCCAAACAAGGAGGCGGCGATCTCTAGGGGCCTTCTTATTTGTCTATAGATTCCTGCTGGATTAAGTACATCTTACTCAACACTTATATGCCATACAGCACCAGAAATAGCGAGGAATTGCAAATTCTTGACCGAGGAGTATCGAAAACATATCTGCACCTAACATCAGACAAATCAACAGACATGTTCAGCGATTTGTCCAATAAAAGAAGCAGAGCCAACAGACATTGTGATAATAATGCAATCCTTATATAAAAACCAAGGACCCATTACAAATACAGGCCAAGGGCCCGACTAGCATGAGACATATTGCGGCCAAAAGACCAAAGTTTCCCACCCTTTCTCCCAAGCCAGACGCCGCAACACAATGGCCAGTATGGGGTATCCTGCCTTTCACCCAATGCACCTATATCCCAAAACGCCCTTAAGCTCATCCAACCAATACGCCTGAAACTTATCCACGCAGTACATCAGTAGTCATAGACCAAATACCCTCTCGAAGAATACCTAATCGATGAGGTAGACATCAAGGAGGACCAAGAACCTCCCTATCAAGGAACATTAATCTCATATCCAATCAAAACCTCAGTAGACGACCCCTCTCACCCCCTATTTCCAGCAGCCGACAGCATGAAACGGCTCGAAGCATCAATACACAGGCTCGAGATGACGCCCGCGCGCGGCGGGCCTGGTATGATCAAAAGGGTGGCGGCGTGTGTCTGGACGTCGGAGCGTCGGCCGCAAATCATAAAGTTGCAGGATGTCGTGCGATGCGCAGACGAGGTGCCGCCCGTTGGCCATGGGCCGCTACCACCGGAGAACTTGAAGACGCGCTCAGGCTGCCACCCCGCGCGGCCGCCGCACGCCCTCTGCAAGCTGAACTCCTCCACCGTGCCGTTCCTCCGCCCCGCGTAGATCCAGTTGCCATCGGGGCTCCAGCATGCGCCCATGTATCAAGGGGGCACACCCGGTCGGTTGCCGATATGGGCTATGAGGTTTTGGACCCGGCGGTCCCAGACGCGGATCGTGCCATTAAAAGAAGCGGAGAAGAACGTGCTGTTAGATGCCTGCATTGCGTCGTGATGGGAAAGAAGGGGTGCGGCGAATACAGTGGATAGCGATTGAAGTAGCTTGTCTTTTTGTGTCAGTGATGGGTCGCCTGCGGTTGGACCTGGCTGATTCATAATGAATAACCCATCGGCAGTGGGCTGCGTTTCTATCTCTGGCGCAGCCGGTATCGATGTGGATTCTTCGACACCTGCCACGGGCGCTCCAGAAATGGTGGTGCTCGAGTCCGGGGGAGCCTCGTTATTTGGCTGTTGAGAATCTGAGGGCGGGGAGAGCACTGGTGGAGCTGCACTGTCAGAATCGAAATTTGTGTTATAGTCACCTATGGGCAGACTGTCTTGTGCCGACTCCTGCATCATGGCACAGGAGAACTCGTTGTCATCATCGTCTCCGAATGCCATGCCGTCGTTGTCGCCAAAGAGAATCCGATCCGCCACCTAGACTCCCATCAAAGAGACTATCGTGGCTGGGACTCCCAGGGGCATCGGTCAAATCATTAGCTCCATTCACCATCTGTCCAGATCCGCTGTTGACCATCATCCCATTGGCCCCTGCGCCATCGCCGGTGTTCAACCCATTCTCCATCTTGAAGCCCATGTTGTTCGTGGCGGCAAAACCGTTGGTGCTGAAAAAGGTGTCGCTTGGGATGTCCTCTTCACTTGCTTCAGGTGGGACGCGCGCACCGCCCATGGGTCTGATCTCGATAGCGGATATCTGCCCGCTTCCATTAAATTGCCGGGTAACATAACCCGTGTTAAGGTCCCAGTCAAAAATGTTCTTATCCCAACTTCTGCTTATAACGTTTTTTTTGTTAGCTATTAAAGCTAGCGTAAAAAAAAACCTTAGTATGCTTTTATAAACAGGTAATCTTTTTGCTTTCGTTATAGCGGACGCTGTATAGATTGATGCCCCTACTTTTAAGGCCGGAAAGAAGCTAGAGGGCCTAGGAATGAACGGCTAAGCTGTAGACGGGGCTAAAGACGAGATCTTTCAGGCGCGCATTAGGTGCCTAGGACTCGGCGGTCTCCCAGTAAGATATAAGGACGCCGGTCTTGGTAACCAAGTCTACGAAGGGGTGGCGCTAAGCTATAGTTAGCAGCGCCTTGCTGTTAATTATAGACGGGTCATCGTATTTCTTAATATACCCGTCCGAGCCTCCCGTTATCCAATATCGGAGATCGGGCGTAATAGCGACGGCATTAATGCCGGTGGCCATCGGGGCAGCTATGGTGGGGACGATGTCGTATGTCTTAGCGGTAAAAACCTCGGGTCGGATAATGGAGTGCCATTTTAGATTAGACGAGTCTCCTGGCGTGGTTAAGTCTGTCTTGGGCTGTTGCTGTTGTTATGAGTCTTGGGTGTCTTGCTGCTGCTCTTACTCCTCCTCCTCATCATCCTCATTGTCGCCTTCGTTGTCGTTCTCGTCGTCGTCATCGTGGTCGTTGTCGGCATGATCGTTCTCTTCCTTGCCATCCACGTCATGCATAGTCAGATCGTCATTGTGTTCAGGGTCGTTATCCGAGCTCGCATTAGAGTCTCGATCGAAGTCGTCCATATTATCATACTGCGTTTTGGGGGCTGGGAAGGCGTTCTTATTACGTCGATAGCTCTGACAGTCTGTATACCTATCTGTGTCGCGGGTGGCAGCTTGTGCACGCCCCACATCGCGCACCGCGATTCGCGTTTTCTACAAGCCACCTTTCTTTCTACTACTTTTTGACTTATACAAATTATATATAAAATGACGTTGCCACACGAAGCTTTTAGCATTATTTTAATGCGCAAAAAGGAAGGAAAATAGCTATTAAGTCCAGAAGCTCGTGCGGCAGTTATAGCCCAAATTTTAAAGGGCGAAAGCCACAAAGTGCTTACGGAATGCTATAGCTGCCACCGAAATATGATCGCGAATACAATACTTCGCTACCGCGAAACGCAATCATTTATCGACAAAAAAGAACTTGGTCGCCCGCCGCTACTATCTAGAAGAGACAAGAGTTTTCTATTCAGAAGGGTACGCAAATTGTCGCGTATCCATTAGAAAGCACTTCAAATAAAGTATAATATGCGGCTAGGTCATATGCTTAGTTAGCAAACCATCAGTCGACTTTTGAAAGCTACAGGCCTACGCCACTGGAAATTCATTTAACAAATTTTTCTTGACGATAATGCCGTGCTTAAAAGGAACCAGTTCGTCCGTTTTTAGAAGCGAAAGGAGGTCGAAATAGCCCAGGTATGTGTGTTCCAAATAAGATTTGTTGCTGGTGGACGACTTCCGAAGTCAACCACCAATTGTTAGAATGCTTTGTTCAAGGTCTAGATTACAAAGAACCTCATGCCCTGTATGTAATCAGCTCCATTCCTCAAAAGGAGTTTGACAATCATTTAGCGATCCCCCGAGACAAGTGTTGTCGGGGCGGCGCCACTTGGCGCTCTAGGGTCATCATACAGGGCCTTCGCTAAAGTAGGACTAGCGCTCGCATCTTCGGGTTGAACAACATTTGCTCCACGCTCGTCCATGTATGATGGGCAGCAGACGACACTGGATAGCCAGTAGATTTCCGGTGTCGATATCCCGAGACCTGTGTCAGGTCACTGAGAAATTTTAGGAGGGCGACCGGGGTTGCTGCTTATAAGAAACATGTGTCCCTATGAGACTCAAGACTCGAATTTGCTACTCTACCATATTTGTTTCCCATTCTGGGTAACATCAAAAGAGTGCGATAGTTTCCAACAATGGCGACACTGCCTTCACTAGTGACATTTGGGTCGTTAGGGCCATTACCGACAGAAGAACAGGTATTCCAGCTCCAGGATGAATTCCAACGGAGAGGATCTCTTTTCAGACCCATCATGAAGACAGTCCATGATCTCGACTCGGTATGGGCAAAGTTAACACAGCAGGATCCCGCCTTGAGTGCTATCGACGGGAAGGGTGCTATCAAAAAACTCGAAGGAATTTTATCCGGCACGGTCAAGGAACATATTCACGATGATATGCGTAACACTATAATCGCACCCATGACAATCTTGCTCCAGGTAGCTCAATATCTGAGTTTCGTTAATGGCTTTGGAGACCCAATTCACGATTCAGTGTTGAAAAGTGTTGCGCCTAAGGGAGGCGTTCAAGGCTTATGCGTCGGTCTTCTCAGTGCCCAGACGGTCGCTAGCGCCACGACAGTAGAAGACGTTGTTCCTGTCTGGTGTACCTCGGTGATATTGGCGTTCTGCATCGGCGCCTACGTTGATTTAGAAATAGTCAACAGCAACGGCAATGCCGCAAGCGTGACTGGGTTCCTCCACTTCGAACCGCCGACAACGCGGGAAGACATTCATAATGTCTTAAAGAATTACGAAAATGTCTGTCTCTTCACGCTTTATTGGAGTAACCATTCCTCGCATGCTAACATAAGTTGAATAGATATACATACCCGCATATCGAGATGAACAGGATATGATATTGAATGCACCAATAGAAGTAGTCTCGAAGCTCAGGAAAGATCTCTTGCAACATGGTGCGACTTTCCACGAATTTTCTTTACCGGGGAAATATCATACGCCCATCCATGCTCATGCACCGCCCAAAATCATCAAGGCATGTGAGGGTCTTCTCGATCCCCGCTTTGGCCGCAGCGAGCTTGTGAGGTCCAATATCGATGGACAGATAATCCCTCGTCAAGACGCTGTTCGTGATGTGCTAGAGGCTATTTTGGCACGGAGAGCGAACTGGGTTCAAGCATTTGGTAAAGCAGCCCAGTCTGTCGATGCGACCTCAGAGCATATACTTGCGGTTGGGGGAGATTCTATCTTGCAGTCGGTAAAAAACACACACAACATCGTCAGCGTTCAGTCCATAGTCGGATAAAAGTGTTGCCGAGCTGGCGTTGACGTAGTCCATTGACGTTAATGAACATACTAAACAAACTTAGTAACTTTAAGTTCACTCATTAAATCATCGAATGAGAGGGTTTATTTGATAATTCGCGTTGGCACACGAGAGTTGTGAACAACCAAGAAATTGTTACGTGGTATTCCTTCAGTATTGATCGCTACTGAGTTGCTTAGTGTTATGTGAGAATGTGCTGTCATTGGTGCGATGATTCCTTTTTTGCGTTTGCTGTCAGCAATAGTGCGCAGCAAAAATCATCTCGGATTGGCTCATGTAGTGAGTGTCAAACGGGTAAACGTACTCCCTGTCGTGAATACGCAGAGTAGCATCTTTTGGAGCGTTAATATACATATGCGGATTGTTACAGGAGTCCAAACTGTATAGATGGTCTTCCTTAAGAAAATGCTGACGTCGCTATATCTTATCATCTAGCATTGTACAGTTTCCCAATCTTTGCCAAGTTTACATCGAATGCTACGCTCGAGTACTTATCGTGGTAGCGGACACGGTACTTATAATCATTAAGAGTAAGGAAAAAGCTCACTCGCAAAACTTTCGAAGTAATCAATCCCAGCAACAATAAAAAATGTCACAACAGCATAGCAGCAACTACTAAAAATGATTAGGAGGCTATCGATGCTGCCGCGAAGGCCTTAGCTATACGGCATTAATCACGTCCTCTAACATGTCGGAATATTTTATTACAAGCAGCAGCTATTATAAATAGTGCGCGAGAAGAACTAGCTAGGTATATAGCGGTTAAGATAAGGAGCTTGAATAAATAAACGCAGTTTAACATTAATAGTTAACTCTATTAACCTTCTAAAAGATATAGCTGGTCGCGTTAGCAGTATTGAGGGATTTATATTAATGCATTAAACTCGGATATAAAAGCCCACCCGGCCACAAACATCATTTCATTATAGTGATGAACATGTTATCGTCTGGAAAGGGAAACGTTAGATCACATGATATTGGACTAAGGAAATACCTCCTACTTCTACTTTACTTCATACAGCCGGCGCTGGTAGGGATTAGAAAGATGAACGGTTCATAGATTCGGGGAGGAAGATAATGTCGCGGAAAGCAGAAGCTCAATATCGGGTTAGGCAGCACAATATGCACTGACTACCATTGGCTGCTTGAACTAAATCGTCGGGTTTTCACATTAGGAAAGGTGAGCCACCTTGCTGGTAAAAGGTCGCTGGCTTTGCATCAAAGTAGTATTAAAATCCCAAATGTTCTGAGATCTAGGCTCTAGAACATGTCAGAGTATAATAAGTAGGATATAAGCCACAATGGAGATCCGACGCATTGTGTTAAACCAAGATAGTAGGAAACAGGAGGGAAAGGCAATAGCTAGGCTTGTTAAAATCGTAGCCAAATGAACCTGCGTAGCAGGACCTTATATACCTAGTTTAAGTCACTTGGTTTATGTAACGTTACCCGGCAAAACTATCATGCAATTCAATACTTGAGCCCCTCAGCCAGTGTTGGTCACTGAGATCCTCGATGTCGGAACTATAAATAAATTTCGCACCGGCTTCAAATACGTTGATTAATACGGTGTTTACCAAAGCCGTAGAAGTTTGACTCTTCAGTTGCTTCTGGGTAGGTTTCCATCCATTGCTCCCGTGTGTATACTTGAGCCTTTTTTTCCATAAACTTCGTGATCTTCCAGTTCAAGTCTTGAATCACGATGTTAGATTTGACGGGAAAGGTCGAAAGAGGAAACACTTACCATCGATGGTCATTGTCGCTGATGGCTGAAGAGAGTAATGATCTGACCTCTCGTGTACAAGCAGTAGGTCTTCAGGAAGATCAGTGCCTATGAAGCTCAGTACCCGGAGTTTTACAAATGCATTAGGTCATGGGTGTAATAAGCGGTTACATTTACCTTTTGCAACTGCAAAGACAATTACGTCTGTGCCCCGAAACCGAGTTGACACTAATGACTGCTGGTACGGAGAGTTTGGTCGCATTGATGCCCCATTAGGAGCTAGGTGTCAAGTAGCACGTCAGTATGATAAAACGTCGCATCATTGTCGCGCCGGCTGAGTAAATCAAACGTACCAATATATGTCGATGGGTGAAGCGCTTTCGGTTCGACTTGACCGTTTTTAGCGAGGATGTCATAAAGGTGTCGCCCAGGCTGCTGAACGCGTAGCTTGACTTGACGGCCGTTATTAACTCGAAAAAGTTCCCTTGGAAAGCTTCGGAAGACCTTGATCATCCCTAGCGATGACATTGTAAGAATTAACTCTAAAGTCGAGGTTTTCGATATAATGAAGCTCGGTTTTGCTTGGTGCTATAACGTAGTTGCTGTCGGTGTTTGGAATCCAATCATCTTATGGCTGGACTTGGCTAGTTGTAAATGGGCAAGAAGAGCAGCTCCAAAAAAACAGAACTCTAACGGAGTTATCTATCAGTTATCCATGTTGATTCCAGAAGTGACACAATTGAACTATCCATGATTGGCTGCTTAACCGCTCGAAGGATCGTAGACGCGCGCTTGCTTGGCAGCACTTTCTAACATAGGTTAGACTGGTTATTGAATTTAACATACGTACATCCATTGCAGGAACATCAACATGTTACATCAGTTCAGTGTAAGAGGCTGCTGATAAAAGGGGCTAATTAAATGCATCAAGAAACCTAAGGAGTCTATCACTATTAGTACGACGTAGTATTGAAGCGGTTGCGGGTGACTGCAGATCCCGTTAACCCCAATCTAAGAAGAAATCTGAATATTACGGATCCCAGACTGGCAGAATCAAGCAAAATCAATGGGGACTCGTGTGATCACGCAAATAGTAGATATCCAAAGCAATCTTAAGGAAAATCAACGATGAGATCAATTGAAAAACCAAGTGCTGAGGTCCAAAAATACTGAGGTATGTGTAGCTAGGTGTGTACATTATTGATCACAAAGATCCCCTTATTCACTAGCCCATCACGTGAATTTTCGACCTCTTGGCAGTGATTTATGTAAGCAAAATAAGCAAATCAATTACACTGCTTCATTATCTAAAAGCACCCCTCTTTACCCCAATTAACTTATTTCTGTCAGTGACTGCCACGCCTCTGTTCACATTGACATCCACTTAGCGTCTGCATCGTCTGCAATCGCCGATTGAAAAGGATGCTTATCCAACCACTCGTTTGCCGTTTCTTGCTTAGCATGCTTGCTGTAAAATTCATCCAGTGCTTGATTCAGGTCTAAAGAGATCAACATTAGCTATTCCTTAGGTATAGAGACACTCCTACCTTGAAGTGAAATGCCCCGAGACGGCTGCAGAGAAAACCTTGATATGTACTCATTGACGAGAATAAGATGACTAGGAATCGCCGTGCCTGGATTAAAGGTTAGTCAAGGTTGAATAAACAGGAAGCTTGTGTTACCTTTCGGGACAGTGTATATGAAAGGTATGTTGACTTGTTGACCTTCATCCTCACGCTCAAGGGCTTCATCATAGTTGAGACGAATTAATTCTTGCATCATGAAAGTGTTTGGAAACATCGTGGCGCCATTCGAGGTACCTGGTTTTGATCAGCGCTTGTTTGTGTGACTTGGAAGCTCATCGCCTCACTCGGATCTTTAAATACGCCCGGGTAGACTAGACCATTTCTTCCCAGATTAACCCGATCTTCATAAAGGTCATTTGGCCGATCACGACCCTCTCTCTCCTCATACAAACTCGGCTTTTGACGCGCGGAATAGAATAGAAGGGTTGCAGGGAAAGTCGAATAGATAGCCTTGACCGAGAATTCTCGCCGCAGAGTTAGCGCCGAGAACATTGGCCTCGATATAAGATGTTTAGCAACGCCAATCATAGTCAAAGGATGGATATTCCTGTTGGTGATGAAGAAGAAAGTGAACAACGGGATGTTGGCAGAACCTAACTAGGCTAGGCTAGATTAAAAGCCTTGGTTCCACTTATCTCCAGATCTACGCCATACAAAGAGGAGTACAGTTACGAAAGGTGCTGTTTAAAATCGACCATCATCCTTGGCAATTCTACAGCGTGTGAATAAAGCATCCCATATACGATCTGCATAACAAAACAACTTTATTATTAATACTTAATTTGATACTTGATAATAATAAACGGCAAGGTATTCATAGTGTGTTTTCATTTATTTTATTTGTTGCACTGGGCATAAGAACAAAGACAGGGCTCCGCAGCAATATATGCTATATCGTACGAAAAATCTAAGGTAAAGAAGCAAAGGAAAGAAAGGAAGCTATTGTACAAGGCCGCGCGTAAGTGTAAGTGTGCGCTATGCAGTGAATGCAGGCGGTGTAGACTAGCAGTATGATGGGGCTAGTGTCGGGCATAGCTCCCACAAAAGCCACCATGCTGTCACTTTATTAATATAATAAAAGATATCATAAAAGAAATTAGCTTTAGCAAGCAGCTTTAAGCCTTAATACTTTATTTTAGAGTAATAGAGACCCTTAAAGGGTTGGCGATGCGACTGGCACTCCGCGGAGTGGGGTTAGCACTTGACAGCGACTGTGGGCTGGCAGACAGCTAGCGCACGAAGTAGGGCAAAAGCGTACGGCTTTTGATCTCTTTCCTAATTAAGCAACTCGGCTGCTTTAGTGGTGGCACTGTATGTCATTGCCAAGGATGATGGTCAATCTTGAACAGCACCTTCGTAGAGATAATAGATATTGGTCGGCAATAGGTCACGAGCCCCATCTGCATCTGCAACTAAGGACCTAAGGTAAATTGTGTGCTTTAGGCGCATAGAACACAAGCATAAACAGCAGGTCGGCTTCCGAACTAAAAGGAAAGAAACCATGGACCTTAAGAGGTGAAATTAACTATGTTTTAAGTCCTTGAATCTAAGCCCCTATTATAGCACCTCTTACGGATCGTAAAAATTATATAATGCTATTAATGATGTTTTCTTTAGTCTTACTCTTTCCAACTTTGCGAGGATAACTATGCCTTAGCTTTAAATCTTCACTTTTACCACTTGGGCTATGGGCGCGGTAATGTTATGTTCCTGTATTTATTTGTTTTTAAAGCTTTACACTTGATGTGTCTTAAAATGGAGGGGTTGTAATGCCTCTAACGGGCCTCCGAAATGTTATCAAGCAAGTTTGCTAAGCACTAAGTACGTAGGTGGCTAGCTGATGGTCCTGCGGTGGAACATAGCAGAACCCTATACAAAAAGTCTGTCTTCTTTAAATCACCTGTGAATAGCTATAGAATCAGTGACGTTGATCGCTTGACTCCTTCGTTTCTATCTGGCTCACACTCACCAATACCCCCTCTTCACTCTTAAGCAATACGTCTTCGACAAGATGACAATTAACATTCACCCACTTGATGCTCTAAAAGCATGCGCTACGAATACGGCAGAGAAGGTGGTCATGATATGTGGGGAGCGAACATGGACAGCTGCTGATCTGCTCCTAGACGTCAACCGTCTCGCCGCCGGCATGGTATTGCGCGGAGTTCGTCCAGCTGATAGGATAGCAATTCATATGTTAAACATTGCCGAAACTGTCGTCAGCTATTTAGCATGCTTCCGCCTTGGCGCCATTGCCATGCCGCTCAACGCACGCTTTAAGACAGAAGAGCTCAGGTACTGGGTCGAACGCACTAAACCGGTTCTCTACCTGGGACAGACTGAGCTATATCCAGTTTTTGCAGACGTCCCGGAGGACCTGATTGCTAGTTCTGCCAGGTATATCGTGAGGATGGACGGTGCGGCCAATGGTGGCAGGCCCTGGTCAGAATTGTTTGTTGAAGATAATGCAAGGGGCGAATTCGCCAATGTTAGCCCAGATGCGGCCGCCCTCCTACTGTCCACCTCAGGTACGACTGGCCGAAGCAAGCTCGTTATCTGGACCCATCGGATTTTATCCTCTTTCGGACCCAGCGCTCCAGGTAGAGGATTGAACGCCGATGACGTCCTGCCGCTGGCAACGCCCTTGATGCATGGAAGTGGTGTCTATATTATGACGGCCGCGTTCACCCACTCTGGCACAATCGTATTAGTCCCCAGGTTCGATCCAGATGTCGTGCTAGATGCGATTGAGAAATATCGCTGCAACGTGATGGTCGGGCTTCCCTTCATGTGTGCGGCCCTCGCACGGCGGCAGGATGAACGGCCGCGGGACGTGACCTCTCTCCGGACTTGCGGAGTTGCTGGCGACAGTTGTCCCCCAGAAGTTGAACGAAGCTTCGGGATTCATCTTGGCAAGCCGCTGCTGTCATTCTGGGCTGCCACTGAAGACGTCGGCGCCGCTATCCTTGGAAGTCGGGTTGGCCCTTATTTTCGACTCAATGGCACAGCTGAAATTCGAATTGTCAACGACGATGGTGTGGACGTAGCTGACGGCGAGACCGGTGAAATGCTGCTTCGCTCGTCAACTACTGTCCCCGGTTATTGGGAAAATCCGGGGGAAATCAATCGGCTACCCAATGGCATATTCTATTCCGGTGACCTTGTTCGCAAGGTCGGAGATAGAGAGTTTCAATATATGGGCCGTAAGAAGGATTTGATTATCCGAGGAGGTTCTAACATTTCTCCTGCAGAGGTGGAAGCAGTTCTACAAGACCTTCCAGGAATTCGTGAAGCAGCTGTGTCTGGGCTTCCCGATGAGGAATGGGGCCAACGTGTTGGTGCCCTTCTTGTGCTAGAGCCTGGAGTGGTTCCTGAGTCTGTGCCGACCATTCTAATGGCTGCAAAATCCAAGTTAGCCGACTACAAGCTTCCAGAAGCCATAGCTGTGACTGACCATATCCCGCGCAACACACTTACTAAAATCGACCGGAACGCTGTCACTGCAGCGATTGTTGCTCAGAATGGTCTAAGAAGTCTTTGAAGCTTCTTGTCGCGCATCGCGTTTGATTACGTTGTTACGTAATGCAGGAACCCTTAGAACGTTTTCATAGCCCCAGGATAGAAGTCTAATAATATGACTATTAGGTACCTAATGGGATTGAATGTGATTGAATGTTTTAAGGCTAGTGGATAATATTAGGCAACAGGAACTTTTTCTCATGTTTCGGACACCATACAGTAAGTATATTCGGTAAGCGTATATCTCGGAGACCGAACCTAACTGCCATTTGACGTCATATCAAATCACGACTTTCTAGTATTTAACCATAGGCGACGGCGTTCTTTATTCACGACTTTGAAATTTTGAAAACGTTTCCATGCGCAGTTCGAATCACTGTTAACAAGTAGAATGTACTTGCATAAAAGATGGACAATAATATTGTGTGGGCTGTTATCGCTGCGGCCCGCGCTAGTGTCGGCCACCACGCTGTACATGTCGCCCAGCGGCAGTGACAGCAACACTGGTTCGAGCACAGCAAATGCTTTGAAAACACTCAAAGGGGTGCTGGCTAAGGTCACAGCTTCGAAGCCTGCTGACGCGGTGAACATTGTAGTTGCTGAAGGTACCTTTGTCAATCAATCGGTTACTTGGACTTACTTCAACGGCCAGCCCATCACTTTCGCGCCGCCTGCGGGTGCCGCAACTAAGCCGATATTCGACGGCGAGGGCACTGGCTTAACGTGGTTCACAATGGGGGACAGCACCGACGTTGCAGTGCCCACTAATCTACATTTTATCGGGCTCGCCGTGACCAACTACTGGCTAGGTCTGGATCTAGGGCGCGATAAAGCGCCGGGCAACAGTCATAACGAGGTCCGTAACATGCTGTTCGAACGTGTTGGCGCCTTCTATACCCACGGGCTTCCCAACCCAAAAGGCTACGCCGCATTACGCCTGCGCCAGTCTAGCAACAACACTATTACAAGCAATCGATTCCACGGTGTCAAGAACTCCAACGCAGCTGACAGCGATGGTGACGGCCAAAACGAGGACCTGACGGGTTATATTCATGCGATATACCTGGCACATAACGCACGCAGTAACGTCATTATGGATAATGAATTCAATCAGGTGACGGGCGATGCAGTACGTACACGTGACGGCTCGGATAACAACCTAATCGAAAGAAACCGCTTCATTACTGCAGGCAAATACTCAGCCTATTCGGACTGGATCGACGACATCGGGGATGAATGCCCTTCTCATGGGAATAACTTCAAGGACAACACTGTGGGCGACGGCTATTTTGGTCCATTCAAAGCGGGATTTGTCACACATACTTACGGGCCAGACGACCGCTGCTCTGATGGGGATGGTGGAACGTTGCCACCTCGCATCATCGAAACTGGTACAGTGATACAGTGACGGCAACCTCTTGGTGTCGGAATATGCTGTGGCGTTATGTAAAAGGCACAGGCTCGTCTAGAGATGGCCGAGTTCAAGACCGCAACGCATTAATTTTTCAGGATTCATCGAGAACTTAGGCAAAAGACTAAGTGTGCAAGAGTAGGTAACTTCATCGCAGGAACTCTACATCCTTACCCTTCCATTCCCTGGCATCATGTAAAAGATGAAATCAAGCCCCTTTTTCCAATGTCAAGTCGGCAGTGTGCCACTTGCGCAGCTTCAATACACCTAAATTATACAAGATCGCTTAATGTCCTGTTTATAGCTTAATAACTTTGTCGTAGGTCGGCTACTAGAGGGAAACCGCAGTAAATTTTCACCGTAATAGAATTGTCGAGTGCAGTCCCAGTCGCTTGGTCCATGTGACTGACATTAGGGGATATTGGTAGCCTATAACGCAGTGATGGTGAGGTTGTAGAATATGTCCAGGCAAGCAACTTATTAAACATTAATACACCAATCGTTAACGAGTAGGCGATGCTAGTGATAAAAACTTATTGCACTCTTATGATACTAGCTAGATCCTTTGTTGCATCAGCGATCACTTAGGATCAAGACGCATCACCACTAGAAAATATCTTGACACGCGGCATAGTCAATGTCTGCAGTATTGCAAGGTTAGGATTGTAGCGTCTATCAGTGTATCAAGCTATCTTTGCATAGTCACAACCTAAGGTGTCAGGCTCACAATCCTTCCAACACCAGTGTACTCTGCCGCCGCATTGAAAGCTTCCTTCCAATCGCCTAGGACGAAACACTTAGTCTCGACGAGATCTTTACCCTTTGCGAACAACCCTGCCTCCAGCATTTTTATAAACAACATCAGATCCTCACGCTCATACATGAGTTTACCCTTTAATTGAAGATCGTGTGACAGGAAATGCCAACCGACAATGGGCTGTCCCACTGACCCCATTACACTAATCCGTCCGCCGCGTCGAAGGGCGGCTACTGCACTGGGGAGATGCGTCGAGTGTGCCGCTGCTGGCGGCGAGAGATCTAGAACAGCGTCGATGACGCCGAAGCTCTTAAGCGATGCTGTGTCAGCCGCTTGATCACCCGTGACTTTGACCGTCTCAATGTTAGCCCAAGGTGTCCCCTTGGTCACGAACGATTTGAGCCGTGCGAGTTCCGTCTCATTCCGACCCATAGCTATGACTCTGGCCCCGATTGCAAGTGCGACTTGCACCCCGGCTCCGCTGAACCCTCCAGTCGATGGACACACCACGACGGTCTCGCCCGCTTTAAGGTCAATGGTCCTAAGACCCCCGAATGGCACAAGCAAGTGAGAAAGATAAATAAGCTCCCGAGCCGAGTATCCTAAGTCCTTACATAGTCTGACTTCGTTTAGGGGAATGCAGTTCTCCATTGGCACTTTAGCGAACTCCGCAAATGTTCCGTCATGCCAAACTTCCCTGCTCAGCTTTTGGCTGCCAGGACCGTACCCATCATGAATGCTCCACAAATAGATTGCTTCTGGGTCATCGCGCCCGCGCACGACACAATCAACCCATACCAACTGGCCCGGGAGTAAAATAGTAGCGTCGTGGCCGGCTGCTGCAACGCGCCCGACAGCGCTACATCCGCCTACAATGGGCGTAGTTAGGGGATAGCGACGCTTTCCGTTGTATATATCGTTCTGGTAGGAGAGCACTGAGGACTCGAGGATGCGGACGATGATACTGCCTGGGCCAGCTTGAGGCATCGGACGTCGTTCTATTCGCATCTCGGCGCCGATATGATCAAGCACAAGAGCTTGGTAATGAGTAGGAATGTCCGACATTATGAAACAATGAACCGCAACTAATTCCAGTATTTGAAAAATGTTTGCGTATGATAGAGTCCTTTGAAAGCTATGATCGTGCTTGATGAAAGAAGAATTATGTTCGCCAGACACATAGGCCTTTATATACGTAGAATGGGGGTACATCTTAAAACTAGGTTGCCGGCCATTGGACATAACTATTCCAACTAACTCATGAATACGGACTCTTATCTTCGGGGCCGCGGATATTGCGGATTTCATCCTTCACGGAGCCGGGCTTCTCCACGGATTTTCTCGGTTAATATCCAATAGCTTATCCCGTGTTAATACCTTAATATGATCGCCTACGCAGCTGTATATAATACTTTTTACGCGAGCTTCTTGTTCTGCGAACGGGTCTGACTCTGGGGGTAACTGAAGAAAGCTAAGTAAACTCCAGAATCATTCTTATCATGTGAAACTATGCGCACAACCCTTTCGTCACATGGTGAAAGATAAATCTCTCTTTAGTGAGTAAGGTGATTAATTCTTAAGAACCTTTTAACCCTTTCACAACACTTCTATAAGAGTAATGTGTTTGAGCCGAATGTTCCGTCCACGTCTGACCCGTTTATCTGCAGAATTTCTCCAAATCCGAACGGGTCTCTAGCTAAGTTTAATTGCTCAGCGCTATGTGCTGAGTCGGAGTCTCGTCCACTCCAATTGTCGCATTTAGATGAAACAATATTTGAATCAGACTCGAGGTTTCCTTTAATCAAGAGACAGCACAGCTCTAAGCTATCTTCAGCACTCTGAGCCATGCGCTGCTGTAGCATTTGATCGCCTTGCTCTCCTACATCTTCGGCTTGACTCAAAACGACACTCAGTTTCATGTGAAGCCTGACGTTCGTATCGCCGAGCTTCAGGCGCTGTACCCATTGTTGGCGTGCCTCTTTCACAGCATCGACAAGCATTTGTCGATAAGTACTAGACCCTTGCTCTTCTATTTCAATAAGAAGCTCAGACGCTAAAGCTAGGGAAGCATGATTGAGGCAACTTTTAAACAAGCCGCCTCCACGCAGCATGAGGTAGGAAAACAGATCATCTGGTGATGGTGGTTTCATCAGAGCCATGGCCGAGTCAAAGCTAACCTTTCGGGAGTGGTAATATAATGCGTTCTCGCGTATTCGGCCAGCCAATGGCCGATGTAAGACAAGTAGGAAGCGTCGGAGCAATAGAGAAGCCATATTTTGCTTAAAGCTAGCGGTCTGATTGTTGGAGTCGATCCGAACCTGAACGTCAGCTTCGCGGCAAGCAGCATCAAGTTTCGCGCTCAACATAAGGGTTTCCTCATCTTTGAGCTTGGTGTCTAAGCCGTTCATTCGGCGAAGCATTTCTAATCTTGGAGGTATGTTCCGCAGCAGATAGCGCTGCAGACTTGTGTCAGTCTGGGTTGTCTCGCTGCGCTCTCTGAGGCTGGTACTCTCATCCTCGATATCCTTATCGTTTATATTTGCGGGAGGACCTGTGTCGAATTCGTCGAGTGAAATACCTGGCAGGGTCCCTGAATCTAATGCTGCTTGGGCATTCAATTCTAATATGGTTGCCCAGATTCTTCGTCGCATTTCGGCTTCGCTGGTTGAGTGTTTGCAGACGTTAGCGAGATTTGAGATGGTAAGTAAAGCGAGAGTTGTGACTTACAAAACAGAAATTTGCTGGAAATGTCTTGGATCACGGTGCAGACCTAACTGCATAGCCGTACGCAGCAGCGTGCCCATTGAAATCCAGGTCAGATCACCGCTCACCGAAAGGACCTGACGAGCAAGAATCAAGAGACAATGAACCTGAATACTGTCTATACTTAATCGATCTTTCTCCATAGGTCCCGATAACCACTCTTGTGCAGTGTACAACCACTGGCACGCCATCCTGCGGACCTCGCCAGCGTCATTTAGTTCCGGGCAAATACCAAATCCAATGGCTACGACAAGTTGGATCTTGAGCATCGTCACATCAGCAACTTCTGCCGAAGCCGCCTTGTATCTTTCGTATTCATTTCTAAATGATGGTAGATGAAGGATACGAAAGGCGGACTCAAAATTTGATTCGTACAGATGGACCAGGTGATCCGCTGTGTTCAGAGATGAGACAATGGGCTCTAGACATGATAGAAACCTGCCAGGTCGCAGACTCTTTAGATTCTGCGATAAGTCCTTGCATTCTTTCAGGAGTGCACGGATTCTCATGTTCGATTGGGGATCGGTCGCCTGTCCTGCTGGATTAATGATATCGCTTCTCAAAAATTCCGCGATTCTTTTGAACTTGGACTATAAGCGCATGCCAACTTCGCGGATTAAGATAAATTCAGCTGCCTCACCTCATAGACAACGTTTGTCCAGTGAGTCTGACCAAATAGTCTGGACTTGTTCAATACCAGGGGTCGATCAAGAACTGCACTATTGTCTTGCTTAAGACACGAAGATGTTTGTGAAATTAAAGCAGGGGTGATCTTGGGTCTGGAAGAAAACTTATTTTGAAAAGACAGTGGCTCTAGCGATAGAGGTTCCCCAACGATATTTGTAACTTCGAGGTCTCTAGTGCCTAACGAGTTGAATAGGCGTGGCGAGTGACGATTGGGTGTGCAGCCTACTGTCGTAGCCACACCAAGAACTGAAGAAGGATCGGAATCAAGCCGCTGATGTAGGTTGTGGTTGGACTCGGAGCCATTATTTACGGCTCGTTGTGACGGAAGGTAATCCATCTGGGACGAAACTTGCCCCCCAGGATGCCCCGGGTTCACCGGTGATAAACGAAGGTCGATATTGTAGAGACAGCGACATTTAGTCAAAACACAATGACTGCAAGGATGGTTTCGATCACACTTGACTTTACGTCTGCGGCATTCTTCGCAAGACCGAGGAAGGCGGCGGCGGCGATGTTGTCGCGAGGTTTGCATAGTATTCTAGATCACAGAATAAGTACACGCTCAGAAGACATTTTCGAGATTATGTGACGGACGCATATAACCCAAAGGTGACTTTTATCGTAGCGGAAGGATCCCACGTGGCTAACGCCGCTCCATCCAATTAGAAACACGCCTTTACCGACGGCTCGGCCCCGGTGTTAATTCCGAGAGCGGATACCCATTGCAATGAATATGCACAAATTATGTACTAGCCTTATCTGGGTGATGAACTACCTACCTACACTTTATTCCTTGAATTACGTCAAGAGTCGGGTGTGGTATCGGTAGATGCGTGGAGTCTTGAATTAATTACCTCCGGGTGAAGGCTAAGCATATACAGGAGTTACTTCAAGTACGACCCAATACTTTCAGCCCAAAAAGACAAGTTTTGCATGCTTGCTTAAGCTTTAACGTCTGATGGGCGTACTAGCCGTGTGATCTCTAACTAGAACTGGTAATACCTTAACTAGAAAATCACATTGCGCAATTAGGCCAATCTATTATATAGAGATTACTAACTATATGAAGTCGAAACTAACTTCAAGATAAGCCTAGTTCAGGTTCATTCTGCTATTAATGAAGTTCAAAACTCGTCCCAGTACACAAGTCGAGGACGTATAAATGATTTACTGTGTAGCTGAATCTCAATGTACAGGGCGAACACGGCGACTCTGTAGTGTAGGATGGATCATGCGGCTGCTGTATCAATGGTGATGCCACCGTGCTCATCACGAGGCATGTCACCAAGACCGTATCTCCCGGAGACTACACTGCGCGGGTATATTAGTAGGGTGACACGAACAAGAATATCATGCGACATATCAACGAACCCCCAGACATAATGACCAGTTAGATTAAAGCGACATCCCGTGATGTATTTGTTTACCTCATTCCACTGCTCTGCTTCCTTCTCCTTGACAACGTTAAGGAGTTCTTTGGTCGCTACATCAAACCGATGAAGGCTTTTCTGACTCTCGGTGTAGGCATCCTATAATTACAATCTTTGTTAGCGATGTTGTTCTCTCATCTTCAATTCGACCGGAGTATGTAGAAGGCCTTAGAAAGAAATAGGGGTGATAGAATTAAATGCAAATGAAAAAGGCACAGTACCGCAATAGCTGCCTGTACCGTAAGCCCGTGGTGATGCATCAAGACAGGGACGATGCTGTATATATCACCATGTTGAATTTCCTTTCTCAGCGACAACACATCGTTCAAAATTGATACCTAGGAAACATTTTAGTCAGGTTCCACTAACTACCTCGGGCCATTACATTCGCAAGTGAATGCACACACTTACATTAAAATTGCATTCTCGCCAGATGGCGGTCATGTGTTCGTGGTTCATGATCCATCTTGGAATGGTTTGCCCATCGGCGTACCTACATTTTTAGTTCAGTATCCAGATATTTCCGAATGCGAGATAAATTCTCACTCGTTTAGCGCCAGCATAACGAACACTGCACTCGTCCCCAGCCTAGTTTCCCAGTATTTCTCCAGCATAGGAAGCTCTCCTGTAAGTTTACAATGTTGCTCGTGCTGTTGACATTCCATGTAGTGGCCCATGGCGTCCACGAAGACCATCACCTGATCTAACAACAATTATTAGCAAATAAAGCTTTCTGAGTAGTTCCCCTCAGTATCACCTTGATTGTATGCCTGTTTGAGGCCCTCCGCTACAACATCAAAAGAGCGAATGAGTACTCGAGTCGGAGCTATAGTAACAAAGGTGAGTTTGCGCTATTTAAGGTGGAAATGTGTTGGTTGACAATGACATACGATTACTCTCGAACATCCATTTGTTGGTTTCTTCAGTAGGCACACCAAGACAATACCGAACAAAGTGATATGTCTCGTCTCTAAACCTGTCGGCGTCGGGAAGACTCAGGAAAAGGTTTGAGATAGACCGATCAATCTCGTCGTCCCAAGTGAAAAGCCAGAGTAGCCAGAAGGTGCAAGTCTCAAGCCTTTCGAGAGTTGCCCGAGGCCACCATAAAGATGTGCATAGGCCATAATCTCCCTTGAGGAGGTCTGCCGCTCTTTCAGGAGGGTATAGCCTGCCCATAGAGATTTAATTATTAAGATATACTCAAACATGCTGTTCATGGCTGTGGCCTACTCATTGATTCTAGCATCGAGGGAAACCTTTAAGTGGGGGTAATAGGGGTTGATAGCATCAGGCCATTCCTTGAATTGCCGCCTAAGGTCTGGGAGGTAATATGACTTCGCTCTCAGCTGCGCAATCAACTCGATTCTGGGATCATCCGCCGGTCGTGTGTCGCTTAGTGCACGCTGTACTGTCACTGCTGCCATGATGATGTGATAGCTGAAAGTTTGAAATCAAGGTTATGAAGAATTTGGTTGGTTCTAGCTGATCTCTCGACATTGCGTGGAATTTCGAGTGGCGAATACTACCTTTAAGTACAACGGAACTTATTTCACAATTCGATTGACTCGATTACTCTACGACATATACTGGACTACTTCGCCATAATGATGGTGAACTTGTAAGAGTAATGTTACCTCGCCAAATGTTGACCTAAGTCAGCGCTCAACGTCTTCGGGCTGGTTTCTCCGAGGATCGCACAACCATCCAAATAAGACTTGTGCACCTTAGAGTGTGCCCTTTATGGCCTCGATGGATTAAATCGTATCTCTTGTAAAGACGCAACCCAGTGTCTCTCGGATTAGTTTCTCCGAATGGAGACTTCTCGCCCTCTCGATATCTATTCCAGGCCTCTACAACGAATTAGGTGCCGAGTATAGCTGATTTCGGTGTTATTAGTCGCCGTTACCGTTATCTAAACCCCGAATAGCATTACAGAGCTTGCGCGTCTCTAGAAAACGATTCTTTCTCGGTGAATCTCTTCCTGGCATTCAATCCTCATTTTGTTGAGAATTAAACGAAGACCCTTGTTGAATTTGCTACAGTCAATGACACCTTCAATATCCTACCAATCGCCCGTAAAATACGATTTCCGCTACCTCAGGTAGCCAAAATTAAGATTTTGTTGAAATTGATACCGACGGTCGTCGTTTGTGGAGATACATAGTACCAAACATAGCTTATAAAGCAGCTCCCGTCTCTTGTTAAGGTTAATGTCTGTTACTTCGTAAGGGGTTAGATGCACTTGAAAGGGTTCACGATATTCCATGATTTATCACTTTCAAGCAGAATATTCTCGCCTGTCGGCACTGTCCCAGGAGCCGATCTTACGAAACACAATGGCCATGCACTACACATAAGTCTGTAATTCTAAGGGTGACCAACTCACCTGGCATAACCATTGATCATATCACGGGCTATACCACAGTAAACAGGTAAACAGGTAGGTACCTCGATATTGGCCGGCCAGCGCCGGTGGGGGCGGTGTGGAAGGTTTTTGATTCTGTCTCTGGCTGTAATAACTTATATAAGATCCATGATATTTCTAATATCGCCAATGTTATCATTAACAAACCTAGAATAAGGGGGCTAGTGTTCTCGGGAAAGCGTTATAGTTGGTCCTCCCCTCAAACTTTCTTGCCGATGAGCCGAGTTGTGCCTAGAATGAATCACGACTTGTTCGCAGCTCCATACAAAGTAAGCATGACGTTCCATACTGTCTTGCCCTCATAAGACAACAGGTATGGAATAATGCAATCGAATTTGTTAAGCTGCTCATGATAATGTGTCAAAATGCCATGATGTATTGAGTGGGAGGGAGGTTGAAGGATTGAAGGTGCCACCAGAGAAAATAACGTGAGAATTATGCCCGGCTCCAAATCGACCAGAATCTGACGTTTATGTTCAGTATAACTTAGTAAGTTAGACGCCAGGGTATCACTACTTGGTACAGATCAACCGGCCACTCCACTGCTTCTTCCATAGAACCTCATTATAGAATCGTGAGGCGACCATATGACGAAGCATTGATGCGTGTTGAGTTACGATATGCTATTAGGTGACCCTGATTGTGGCTGTCGTGTGGCTTCAAGATGTTGTTGCACAGCGGAGACCTCCTGGCACACAGAGATCCCATTTACTACACATGCCCCGAAAGCAAGTCGGAATTGCACGCCATCCATGAGATCGGTTATCAATTTTTGGATCGGTGGGTTTATCATCATAAAGCTATGCCATCGTTTGTGTCGCACGCCATCTTAGTATCTGCTGCCGGTCCTGCCTACACGCGTCGTATTCCTTCCTCATTCTATCAAATGCCTGTTAGCGTACCCATGCATCATGCGACAAGCTATCCTGAAGCACTCAGCGTAGGTAATCTGTTGCCGTCCTTCTGTGAAACCAAGAGCTCAACTGACGTTCAAACAATAGGATGCATATGGCAATACTTCTATTGACATATCTGTACTTGGTAGACAACTTTTCTTCCTCTCCACGTACGTGTTATGAAGCAACATGCTGCTGTAGGAAAGAATCAATTTTGAAACTTGCGAGATGGCGCCCAGCGGTGACATAAGCTCCCTAAATGCCTGTTGTTAGGCTGCAATCTGGGCAAATGTGATGAGTTCGAGACGTTTCTCAAGTCCAGTATACTCTTGGGGAGCTCTTTAGAAGTAAGTGTTCATTCGTAGGCTCCGTGGGCTTCTTAGCCAAGTTTGTGTTCCTCTGGGCATTAAGGTTTTAGATATGTATTGTCCGTGAGACAATTCTGTGTTCACATGATCGGCACTATGAGACCAGATTTTTGCCACTCATTCTACACTTCGCAGCGAAACAACAGAGGTTATACGTACCCCATACCAGAGATTCTAGCAAATGATCTCCAGGCGTCGTCATATACGAGTGTTATAATACATAATTCTATTCCCCAGTTATAGGATCGAGGTAATGTCGTGTAAAGAGATCGTCGAAAAGAGTCACGATTTCAAACGCCAATTACTTCTCTGCGCCATCTCAGTTATCGAGCCGATGTCGTGGATCTCGGTCACCATCTATTCGCGCTGGACATTAGATTCATTCACATATTTGTGGAACCATTATATCACCCGAATTTACGCAACAAGATATGGAGCAAGGGTGCAGCATATTGTTCAAAGATAACTTTCAAGGCTGGTCAACCGCGAACAACACAACTAGCGCGGGTCTAAGTATTCTTGGAGGAGCTTACGATGATAATCACGGAGTTTACGTTCCGCTACTCGACTTCGCCGCAGAACGCCAAATTCCTTGGTATGTTAGACTTAGTCTTCAAGGCTTATTATTCATTGGTATTATTCCTTGGTATTATTCATCGGCTGCAGAGATTAATTTCGACATATATAGAATTACTTCCCGAGCTTTCAGAAATATAGGATGCTAAGAGCTTAAGCAAAGAGTTATATTATGATCCTTTCTGTAATATTATCCACTCGTAAACGGCTGCGCGTTATCTGAATGCAGGTCAAACGACGTGGCCGCCTTGGACTCCAGTGACATAAAGACTGAGTACCCAAATATTTACGGCGCTAAAGCTAATACTTCTGGCGAGAAGCTTAGCTTTCCGTCAGCGGAGGACACGATGAAGGTCTATTTTAACATTGGCCCATCGGGGATATTTTTCGGCGGTCACGATGGGTTCACAATACGAAGCTTGGTTCGGGAAATTAAGCCGCAGCTATCGATTTCAAGAGACATGCGATCTCACGGTAGGCCCAGTCTTACGCTGCCGCACCAAAGCTCAAAGATGTGTACCTTTGGCATCCAGTGTTCAGAGCCGGGTGGGGAAAACGTGAAGTAACGTCTTTAAAACAGGACTTTAGGCATGTTTTCCCTCACGTTACGCAACAAACTCTAAATCTCCAGTTATCCTCGGACATTTTATAATGTCCCGAGCAAAAATATACATGGGGTCTTCAACAACACGCAGAATCGTACCACCTGCAACAGCTAATAAAAGCTAATTGCTGAGGAAAATGCGTGAATTTCGGAATGTATCTTTACTAAGTCATACCTTTCTTACACTACCAGCTATAAAAACCACGATAAGCAACATCCAATGTAACGGAAGCATTGCATGCATTGCATGTTGAAGGGTAAGAACATATCTCATAATCGTATGCGAATGATAAGTAGCGGAGACAGCAGGTGTTAGGAATAGAGGTCGAGGAACTTCGTGGTATTCATCTCAGTCAGACGAGGATTCCATCCTGAAGACTTGGGCGGTGTAATGTGTGGTTGCTCCTTCGGTAATCCTAACTCTGCGACAAGCAAGGGATTCTCTTCGATCTTATCAATATCCATACATACTTTCGTAAATTGTTCAGGGTTACGTCAAATTTCGACGTCGAGGCGGGTTAGTGCGATTACCAGTGAATATCTTCCAAAGGGCGTCGGCGTTCTAGTTTCGCATACTCGTCCGCATTCCTCTTTTGGACTGCCATGTGTTCTAATTTCTGGTGTGTTTACTCTGGATGAATGCATGCCAAGCAAGACCGGCAGTTTCCCCAGATCTTGTTAATCCAATCACGAAGGATGCCGCCTCTCCTTGGCAATGCTTAGCAATTATGCAGAATTATGATACGCAGTCACCCGGCTGCCTTCAACCCATCATCAAAGCGAGCCAAAAAGCCGAGATCGCGGGGCTTCTATCCTACCATTATCTTGAAATGTTGTGATTATAGTGGCTTGAACGAAGAGTGCAGACTTATTGCCAAGAGTATCCAAGCAAGCTGATGTGTTGGAGTTGCAAGCCGCGGGCAAGGTAGATAACACAGCAAGAGGGATTGAAAGCACGTCCTAAATAATTATAAGGGTGAGTTACATCCTCTACGTCCATGTCAGTGATAGTTCACTCCTTCCAAACAGTTTTCTGTAGCTCTCTTCTATCATAGGTTTCACACACTCGGCCAACATGGTTAAATCTTACACTTTCGCAGCAGCAGTGGCCCTGCTATTTGCTCCCCTCGCAAGCTCTCACTATATTCTAAACATTCGTACGCCCTTTTTATTGTACCTAAGTTCCATCTATATTGGTGCTAACCGTTATCACAGTCATGCACAATGGCAAACAAGTTGGTGGTGAATACACCTACGTTCGACGAAACTCTAATTCTTACATGCCGTCATTCATGGAGATCATCGACTCGTCCGTTTCTCTCCTAATCAAACAACGTATTCTTAGACCGAGACTGATCAAAATACAGTAACGATCTGCGATGCAACAAGGGTGCTACCAACTCTGGGACGAAAACCTACATGGATGTCAAGGCCGGCGATAAGATCGGTCTAAAGCTGTTCAACAATGAGTTCATTGAGCACCCAGGTCCGGGTTTCTTCTATCTATCTAAAGCTCCAGGTAATGTGAGCGACTACGATGGTTCTGGAGACTGGTTTAAGGTGTAAGTAGCAAGCTCACTTGAGGTGCTGCCTTGCATTTCCCCGCTAGACACATCTACTAAGAATCCGTTCAGTTGGGAGTCTGGCCCGACCGGAAGCCCAACCAGCACCGGCGGATGGCCGACCTATGGTAAATACACCATGGAGTTCACACTACCAACGACCCTAGAGGATGGTGAGTATTTGCTGAGAGGAGAACACATTGGTATTCACGAGAACCGTAAGTCTTTCTATGTATGAATCGTCGATCAACTTTTATTAATCAGATCACAGATGTCGGGAAACCACAGGTAAGAGAATCAACAGTCCACGAAGCTTCATTATTTGAAAAACTAATTACTGATTTCTTTTCTCCGTCATGAAATAGCTATGTAAGATACAATCTCTCCTGGTCTTAGAAATTCATACCTATTAACCGCCATTTGTAGATATGGAGTGTGCACAAATTCGCATCACTGGAGGTACCGGCACGGCCAAGCCGTCTCCGGTTTCCAAGATCCCCGGTATCTACAGCAAGACTGACCCCGGCCTCACATTCAACTTCTGGGGTGGCCAGGGTGCATATGTTATGCCTGGACCTGCGGTCGCAAAGCTCTGAGACGTTCGGTATGTCAGATGGGTTATACTTCGCGTGCGGGACCAAGAATTATCACTCCATGTCCATAGAAGCTAGTTGACGAATACGTGAGCTCCTAGATATGACAAATTAAAGAAGAGCTAAATAACTTTATATGGATTACTACGTTGAGCAACTTACCGAGATGGTCGAAACACCCAGTCCATTGTAAAAGATATAAACCGGATAGTACGAACGGCCCCGTTGATTTCATGTCTTCTTTAGCGCAGCAGTAACCGGTGCGTTTCTTTCGAGTCTTAGCGCCAACAACAACACGTGTTGTCCATGGTGTCAAAATACATTTTGCTGATCGTAGACGGTGTTGAAAATCGCACCTCGAGTAAGATTTTTATAAGAGCTCTCGATTTGGACATTTGGATCGGCCACATTCGCAACACTCGCGAACGGGTTTTCAGGCATAGAGTAATAACACGATGATAATGTCCAGTTAGGTGCTTGTCTCACGGTCCGATTCTGCTTTTATTCGTTGATGAAAAGCTTGGAATAGCGTGCATTACCCAGATAAAACATCCGGAATCAAGGTTATAGTAGAGTAGTTAGCCCCCTATTGTCACGATGAGTTCTAATGTAGCAGAATAACAGTTTATCCAACTCATTAGCAAAGCTGCACTACTGAAACAGCTACATCTTACATACCCCTGAGCCCTAGCCAAGGAGAGTGATCGTAAAGCGTGAGACACACAATGAGCTTTGAAAAGCAAACACTAATAAATTCTTTTGGAAAAAACCCTTCACGCCTACCCCTCACGTGAAAATAAACCCCCTTGAGAACAACTTACGTAAGCAAAATTCCACCCGCACTAATTACTGCACTACCTCATTACCTTGCGACTTTCGACAGACAAGCCATGTGTCATCGAACTCCTTTCTCTTGTCTCTATAATATTATATGTGAGAGCATTCGGATTTAATAATAATGGGAGTATACTCTTCATTTCAATACACAGCAGACTTATCGCAGCTCGTGTAGCTTCACTAAGGCTTCCATATTATACGCCAGCATTCACTAATGCGCTATAACGTTCGGTTGAATATGGAAAAGGCAGTGAATGCTGATCACTTTTCTACATTGCGCCAACTTATAGTCCCGATATTGCAGAAGAAGAAACATTCCAATTGTACCTTGTCTGGAAATACGAATAATGCATTCCTCCTCGACTTTGTTAACATTCACGGCACGAAGAGCTTGAGGGACCAACAATTTAATGCATAATATATGTGGTGTAAGCAAGAATAAGGGCACCTATCCACTTTAGGCATACATATATATCGCGGAGTATTTCGTACGTGCCACATATATCGTGACAAAAAGGAGGTTGTAACAGCGTCGTTTTCCCTCCGTTGAATTATAACTGTTGTAACAAATACTGCTATCTGGCTTCCGCGATAGAAGTTTAAGTATATATATTGGGGGGATAGTGGTGATGCTTCGAATACAAGATAGCTCCTGCCGTTAGGACCTGGCTGGCGGCTAAAAGAGAGAGCAGACAGCCAGATAATAATTGAAGCGGTTCCGTACTGAGATTTTGATCGCGGGTATACATTTAAGTCCGTAATCACTTAGTCAAGAGTACACCTTAGTTATGAATTAATTAGATCATACTGCGCCTCCGCATGTTCCGCAGCTAACTGTGTCGCATCATTCCTTTCGAAGTCAAAGTTCCAGAGATGGCTGGGCCCGTACGTGTCGCCTCTTCGCCCCTTATAACTGCTCTGACCGCCAACATGCTGCATGACCACGGGTGTCAATGCCCAGCGTAGCCCGACTGTATCGTCTGCATACTGCTCTATATAGCTGTCTGTCGGCACTGTCGAAGAGATATTGCTTCGAAACAACGGCAGTATCTCGTCAATGACAGTTGCCCGAGGAAATACAAGTCCTTGGCCGCAGCATCCGTACTTGTCCATAGTATGGACGCCAGTGGATTGCGGCAGCATGCAGTTCCGTCCAGCCGCAAAGAAGAGGATAATTAGAAGGGGGGTGAATACAAGGGTGACGAGTAGTATTAAGGTGTGGGATATGTGTCTATGTGCCACATATCGCCGAGCTAGAAGCAGGAAGCCGAGCACAACGGTTGAGGTGGCGACAGATGATCCGAGGTACGTTGGCCATGATTCCGAATTCCATCCCAGAAGCCCCTCGTAATAGAAAAGGCGGAGATACAAGACTATTAAAATTAGTGGAAGCCAGGCAATACATAGCACAGTAAATGATTGATAATCGAGAACGTACAGTTGGCTTTTCCAGCATGCCAAGATTTAGTAGTAGCAATATCCAACGCTCTCATAGTTCGATGTCGCCACCCATCTAGAAATACCACATCATCTTCGATCATCAAAACGTAGGGCGCTCCTGTCTTCTCACACTCCTCCATGACTACTGAGTAATCAAATTTTGATTTAACTGCATGCGAATGAGAGTCTATCGTTTGTGCCAACATCAATCGTTCTTCGTTGTCACTGTACGAAGCAAGTGTATCAACCATACTATTAAGCCATGGCATGTTGTGATCTGGATGGTCGGTCTGGTTGACATGCGCAAGGAGCACAACGAAATGGAGACGCGCTCGTTCTTCGGGGCTTAGCCCATGCTGGAGTGACCCTAAAGCCAATTTTAAGTAAGAGACGCCCTCTCTCCGCACCGAAGGTATACCTATACATAATTCTGGTGGCACTTTCCTACTCTTTTGATCTTGGTGCTCTGCTGATGCGAGTGCAATATCAACTTGTTGAATAGCCTGCTTTATTCTATATGTCGAGTATGTGGAGGTGTGTGCCCGTCCCGGTTGGAAGAATTTCGACGTTGGGTCCTTCCAACAGATTGATCGAAAAAATCCTATCAATAAAAGATACTAAGAGACAACATTAGTGTAGAACATATAGAACAGCACAATAGATAGAATTTGCTCGACAAGATTAATACTATAGCTCCTCAGAAGGGTTCGAACTGGGTTAACACGTAGAGTTTAGTTCATACACTCACAATAAATGAAAACCCCAGTAACAAGTCTTTGAAGTTCATAGTATAACCAGATAAAATCCAAGACAAGGGTATCGAAGTTAATTGCTCAAACGTTAAGATGAGTACAAAAGAAAGCTCGGTTCTACAAGAATAAAGTTCAGTAAGAACTATATGTAAGTAATCTCTGGAGATCACACAAAATATTGTATTCCCATCTGTGCGTTTAAAGAGTCTAGGCTGGGTTATGAAGGTTATTAGTACTAGTATTATTGGTATTAATGCATAGTCTCACGTTAGATGTTACGCCTAAGCTCTTGAATATAATAGGGTCAGTTCCATTCCTCTAAGTCCTAACATGTAACATCACCACGCTAGGAATGTCGATCGTTTCGCTGATTGTACAGTTACAGCCCGAATTGTTGTTGCCTAGTAAGTGCCCGCAATAGAAGGCCTGCTGACGTCAACCCAAACTAGAAATTAATTGATATGTTCCTTGCTATACACCGATCTGGATACGAGATGGCATAAGAAATGCTTGAGTTCTGCTCAAGATACAAGAACTGGGTACTTTCAATTTTGTATATATACCTACATGAATTATGAACAGGATTGCGGCTATTGCACTTTCTAGCTCAAGGCCATCATACACCTGTTGATATTCTAAATATTCATCCTACTAGTATTACATCGTACTAATGCACTGCTCTCAGTAATTATGCGCGTCGCACGGTCCCCTCTAGGACTATCAATGAAAAGGTACATGCAGGACGATCCCAACACGAACAGCTAAGGGGATCAACTAAGACCACATAGCCCCGGATACGAGCCCAGAGGGCGGGGCCATCGATTACGGTTTGACTACCACGCGCGCCTCCGGGTTTTATTTGTGAAACATCTGGCATACCAGAGTGTCACTCCGAGAGTTTAAAGAATAGATAGGTAGTTTACCTTAGGTAGCCTTGCACACTGTAAGCCACTAGGGAGGCATGAGGACTAGATCCTCTCCTAGCGATATGAGTTTTATTAACAAATATGATCATTCTTTTTAAGCCTACACAGAGCTACACGTTGATTATATATGTGAACAGTCTTGTAGTTTAAAATGTATGCTCATAAATTCTGACGCTGATGGTTGAGGAGGATTTCGGGCTCTTCGTAGCTGAGCTCTGGGCTAACAAGATCGCAGCCCAGCGTGACCCGGTTACTACTTCTCGGGCCTAGCTGTAAAATAAGTTATATATTCAACATTTATATTACTTAACACTCAATGTATCGTTTGCTGTGCACAACAACCTACCAATAGCACATACCATTGCATCGTCACTGATGAACTGCAGTCACCTATAGTTCTATATAGAGGCTCTTTATTAATTGTTCCCAGCGGCAAATGCAATCGCATAAGACAGAACACCACGTCTTGTTTATTGTCAATTGGTGTTGAAGGACGTTGTGAACTCCACTGCCCTTCATTCACGTAACTAAGTTCCACTATGTCCCCCAGAGTCTCCTTCTCCTTTGACTATCCTGAATATGCATACTGTTTAAACACTCACTTGTACGTGTCTCTACTCCTCTTGACACCTAATATTATACTCTGGGGGGTTTTATATAAGACGGATGGAGTCATACATCACCAAGCTTTGCATTCACTAGTTCAATGTGACTTTCCCCCAGGCCCTTAGGCTCAACAGGAAATTATCTGGGACATTCATTATTTCCCCGAACATAAAACCATCAAGTAGGACCTCTCCGCGTACTTCATGGGCATCTTTGGCCACAGGCGAGAGAATTATTGGGACACTACATCCGCTGACTATCCAGAGCTCATCCCCCACGCTGCACTTCTCTCTGGCAAGACCTATGTAGCCCTTTTGGGTGATAAAAGGCTGCCATGATGGAAGACGTTTCATCCTTATAAAGCCTTTCGGAAAGTCCGTCTGGAATCTCTCGTATTTCAAGCCACGCTCTTTTAGTTGATTCTCTAGTGTTGACCCCTGACACCAGCGATAGAACATCTCCGGCAATTCGTCGGACGAAGGAACAGGGGATAGGTAAACTCCATAAAGGCTTATAGTACGGACAAATGCTTTGGCCCGGCTTAATTCGTCTTTATAAGGTGTTTCTGTTATTGGCTTTTTCATGTAGAAATCAAAATACTCTTGGAAGATTTTCGAATTAGGGTCTGAGAATCCGTCGTGGTGCCCTAGTTCAGTAAAGTCACCCAGAAACTGAATACGGTCAACCATTATACCCGAGACGACCATTTCGTTTGCACGGAACGAACAGTCTACAGGGAGTGTGCCTGATGCATTGAAATATTTCTCATCGTAAGCTATCCGTGAGAGACCCAGACAGCGGCGTAGATTACTAGAGTCCCAGTTGGGAATCCATGACGGCGCTGAAAAGCGTCGACGTTGCTGGGCGTCCACGCGAACAGTATCCCGCTGAACAGGGGCGCAAAGACCAAGAAAGTCAAGGTCGTGGTGTATTTTTGCGTGCGTCATGGCGAAGGTTTTATATACCTCCTCGGGCTCAAGATCGTAACGAATGGGATTGCCAGCGGCCTCTTCTGGACTACAAAAGCCAAGTAGCCCGTAGATCTTATCATGAGGCAGCGTTGAGTATGTTGAACGTAGATTTTCCAGCAGCCATAGCAGCTTGAACTGGCGTTGCTTATTGAGACGCATTTTAATTTCTTTTAGGACAAGTAAGGGCCGGAATATGCCAACGGTAGCATATTCAGATGTCTTAATTTCCTTGGGTCTTGCCATTAAGGCACGACTTACCATATCAATTCCCAAGAATAGATCGTCCATAGTCAGCACGTCCGCGCCGCACAAGAATATGGCGCGCCGTGGAACTGTGGCTTCTTGAATAACCCATCGTCTATAAAACCACTGACAATTCAAAAGACGTCTGATGGATTCGAAGCCCATGGGTTCAAAAGGATTCCGGTAACGATCACCCTGCTCCACTACACGACGGAGGTAATGAAAAGCATATCGAAGATAGCTATCATACTCATTGATCCATACTATAACCGCGGAAGCCTGAGAATAAATCTGTCGCATAAGTGGGATCTGAGATGCTTTCTCCCCTACGTCTGTCTGATTAATGCAGGCCATATCAATCCACACAGGAAGCCTGGAGCCATTATTCCATATTTCCGGGAGCGAATCGACAGTATGGCAAAGAAGACCAACGAGTAAGGACTCGAGATGTTTCGAGATTTGGATGTCTCTATTGCCGCATCCTGACTCAATATGCAAAGGATTCGTGACTTTCTCGTCACCCCACACATGGGACACGGAAATATACGGCGGAGTATTATCGAGAGGAAACCGTCTTATCCTGGCGGTAAGTGTTTTTGAAGTGGTCGCTGGAAGCAAATCCAAGAGCCGAATCTCTTTCGTAGGAGCGCTCAAGCAGTAGTGGTTTGAGTCCATATCTCTCTTCTATTAGGTAGACGCCTATAAAACTTGCCTAAATAAACAAACGTGTAGTGGAAAGTTAGACAGGAAGCTGGTAGTTACTACGCCCGTTTAAGTATTTAATTTCTATGGGCGCGCAATCTGAGCCATAATGTTAGCTGTTGGCTGCAACCCATTCCTACACACATCATGTATTGGATAAACCCTGGCTGCCCGTTTTCTTGGCATAAGTTACACGTCTAGGATAGTACCAAGCTTTGATAGTATACTTGCAACATTGTCACTTACCAACTACTGGTCTGCAGGGGTGTAAGAGGGGTCTGCGAGGCGTGGGCACAATACCTTCAGTACACCAAGCACACCTGACATGGTTGAAATTTACTGGCCACATACCATAGTACATACATAAAACACTCGCTAGGCGCTTGTTTTTACGTGAGGGGTCAGATAATAAGGGGTCTTTGTGTGGGATTATTGTACGAACCTGGTACACCTTCGATTTTTCTTTGGCACTCACCACCACTTAGTCCATCGTGGAATTCATCGTTAATCCTTCTTCAAAATTACTTAAATATTTACTGCTTTAAGTGATCGCACGATTTCTCATTGATTTCACTGGTTTCAACTAGTCTGAGGTGCGAAATATCTGGATCACCTTAGATAGGGCCCACGAGCATACAAGTCACTCGTGGCCGTTTCAGTAGGTACCTTTGAAAGTGGCTGCCTAAGGGTCCAGGGAGGCTTTCAGGGGTCACCCGATCGACTAGAATGGGACAAGCAAAGGGTAAGCAACTGAACCAACAATGAAAATCCCAGAATTCCGGAAGTGCATAATATCATGTCTACTGGCAGCTTGACTAAGAACTTTTTAATATGGTCTAATATGCTATCGGGCGTCAAAATGATGCAAATGGGTATCTGCGGAACTACTCTAGGCTAATTTGGAATTATGCATTTGTCGAAATCTGACATTTAGTTTTTGTTAATTTTCCAGCTATATGTTTGCTTTCGTCCAGCGGAATTTCTACCCGACATATCGCAATGACTTAATATAACACGATGTGTCATCGGTGCATGTCCTCAGTTGAGAATAAAGCAAATGCGAAATCCAGCAAAGGGACGTGCACAAAAAGAAAAGCAGCGTCAACAGAAAATGTTGGATTGTTTTTAAGACGCCTAATCATCACTATATGAACGATTCCGTATCACATCTACTAGGTTCAACTTATTAAAGCTACGAGCCGCCGGGACCTCCCAGTAGAGCAAATCTTCGTACGATACTCGGCCCATATTCTTGGTACTAAGTCAAGGTTAATTAGCAGCAGACACAGCGTATATATATATACACGATGGAATTAGGAACTAGGAAATAGGAGTACTCACCTCGGCCTTGGTGTGGCAATACGATTTAAATTCGGGCGTCTGGCCCAACAAACTGCCTCCGAACCATGGTCCGTGTCGCTGTCGCTTATGTGTAATGACTTGCACCTCTAATCCACCACTCCTGGCGCCACCGCTGCGGACCTCGCTTGCCCGGATACGGTCGTCAACTAAGTGCTTAATGTCTCGCTGTAAACGCCGTCCAAAATCCTTGTAGAGTGTGCTACCACCAGAAAGCACGATATTCTTGTAGAGGCCTCGTCGTACATCAATCGGGCTCTGCTGGATAACGCCGTCAACGACTACGGGCAGTGGTGTTAGAAAGTCAGATGAGTAGATTTCGGGGTTGAAGAAAATCTCGGGAGCCAGAAACCGCTCGTAGCCGACATCGACAGTAACCTGGCGGCCACCGGGGTGGGATACGACATGCTTAAGAAACCGACTTCGATCGCGATCAAAGCGTGTGAATTCCTTAACAATGTCGGGAGACACATAACAGTACTCTTCCTTGATTTCCTGTGCCGTTTTAAGAGAGCTATCGGGCTCGCCTCGGTCGCGGAGCAGGGACTGCACGAAGTAGGTGATGTCTCGGCCGGCAATGGGGATAGACTTGATAGATGAACCAATAACGTAGCCCTCAGCGACGGGAATGACGTGGGTGACACCATCACCAGAATCGATCACTGTACCAGTCAAGGAGCGATCGGTTACTTTCGTTGACGTCCAAGAGGCGGCGAGGGCGAGAACGGCCTGGACAGCGATATACAGGCCTGCGCAGTTGAAGGATTCAAAGAAGATCTCGGCGGTGTTCTCGCGGTTTTCGGGAGGGTTCAGGGGCTGGTGAACGGATATTAGCATGGGTTTGTGCGAGGTCGGTGTTGTGGTATACGTACCGGCTCAGTCAGGAGGAAGTGATGATCTTCGGGTTCGACTCGAAGGTATTTGAAGATGGAGTTAGACCAAAACCGTTCCATATGGTCCTGCGGGCACACGGCTTGTTAGCAACGGTTCAGATAGACGAGCAGCAAAGGTTTCCAGCAAGTAAACGCACCCAATTGTCGACCTGTCCATGTCGAATAGGATAATGGAGACCGTAACCTGGGCGCGCGTACGTGCGTTAACTCTAGGACCGGTCATAAGGTCGCGGATATCTCTGAAGCTATACCTGGACCGTTTGAAGCGGCTATAGCCTCGTCACCGATGAAGAAATCGAGATCCTCGGTGCCGCGCTTCATGGAGAGATGGCCGGAAGGGCCGGCGCCGCCAGTGAGGAACGAGGGCTTATTCGCAACAGATGGGCGGCCGGAGCCCGTACCACCGCTTCCGCCAGTAGGACCCTTGGTGGCGATGGCGGTAGGGAAGACGAAGGAGGGAGAATCGTTACCAGCAAAACCTGCAGACAGTTAATGCAAATGGACATCAAATCTGCGAACAACAGCTGAGACGAGGAGGAAGAGAGCTTATCATACCAAGCTTCGAAAAACCCGTGCCGCTATAATGCACAGACAACTGTTAGCAGAGAAGGACAACAGTAGAACAACAAGTGTGGCACTATCGGTGAAGAACGAACGTACTTGTCCATGACAACGGCGGGGGTCTGGTTGGCCATGGCGAGGAGAAGGGGAGAGAGGAGGGGAGGGAGGGAGGAGGCCGAGCAGAAGGACTGCGACTCCCAGGCGATCGGAGTTGTAAGTGCAGGGCGAGGGAGGTCGTGTGAGATGAGGGGAGACGACGACGACGACGACGACGACAACAGTGGTGATATTTGGTTGGTCGTGTGTCTTTACTCCCGTGGTGGCTGGAACAGCGACGGTGAGTGAGCGAGTGAACGGTGGGGCAGATACGTAAGTAGGCAAGTACAGTAGGTGCCCCGAGAAGGCTTGTCGGTGCAGCAAGCTGCGATTCGTGCGTTGTTCGGCGGGCTCGAATGTCGGCGATGACGATGTGGGAAATGCTGAGGCCTAGTCAGTACATTAGAGGTAGATAGCCGACAAGCCACAGGTGGGATTGATATGATTTAGCGGGGGGTCCGGGCGGTTCCTCGAAAGTGGGGGTGTGTTGTAGCTTTTTGGCAAGCAGTTGGCAGTCAACTGTCCCGACTATGTATGCTGTACCATGTATACTCGCAGTGTTTCGACGGGAAGTCCTTCATCTCTCAACCACAAATCCATGATCTATGCGAATCTCATCACGCTTATCTTCACTCAAACTGCGAGTAGCTGATCTCTCATCCGCCTCATAGGCTGGATTCTCATTCATCCGACGCCATTGAGACTCAATCGACTGACGAGGATTTATACTCGCATTATGAAAAAGTGAACAACCCTAAGTCCTGCTCCCTCTTACTGTCACAGATAGACGATTAATTACCTGTCATTCAGGTCTTGATGCTCGATAAACTGTCCAGCTATTAAAATTTTGACTTCTTTTTCGTAAATATCAACTACATCAGCAACCGGTCCCGCGTTAGTACGATACTCGTCCTCTTCGTGACATGGCCGTAGTCATGGTTTACACTATTCTATGACCTATATCTGCATTATTCTTCTACTCGTTGCCTCGGCTCTGATGTGATTGAGGGAAGCTCCAACGTCAGTGAGTATCACGTACCTTTTGTCAATCATCATGGATGCTAGCGATTAGCAAATTACACAAACCAACCAACGTTATGAATCTTCAATTACTCAAATGGGTACTTGCCTATTAATCGTTTTATGAACCACTAACACTACCCGCTGCGTCCCTTCCCTTCTCCTGACTCTGGCTTGCAGGACAACACAACCACGTAAGGCAGGCAACCCCATCGTACTTGCTAACAGATCTGCTGGGCTGTAAAGCAACGGTGACGCCGTATCAAGAGTAAGGGCGCAGTCTTCAGAGCCTCTGACTTGCTTCCCTACGTAGACATTTCCCCTATCCTACCTTCTTCCCAACTAGGTATCAGGAAGAACCGCGATATAGCCATGACTGTCTTGTCGACACCATTTGCTGTATGTTCCCTAGTTGCCTGGAAGGTTGACCTTGCAAACTTGGTCACGTCACCCCTGATGCTTGATTCCTTTTCGTTGCGGATTCGACTTCGATTGAAGTCATTATGAACCTTGTCGTTTGATCTGAATCTTATATCCTCTTTTTTTTTTCAATAGTCTGCGACATTCCTATCCCTACTCTACCTTTCGTTACAAGTGCCCCCAGAGGGCCCTTCCATTATACATCGTCGAGGACACGTTGGACTGTTCCCTTTTCTTATAAGAATTACTCAATACGATTTAGAGAATATCGTCCCTTCTACCTACTTTCCATGTTCCAAAGGTCCTACTTTTCTGGCAATTGGTCTTCTGCTCCGCGCACCATCTTTGAACGTCAAGCCGTTAACTAGCCTTTTCGCACTTGCCTTCTGAGCTATTTACAAGTCGGTCGACAGACAATATTCTAATTCATATATTAGAAACCACGTGCGTCCAATTCGAGGGTCGAATCAACGTCTGAGGAGCTCACATTCCAACGTTATTCCCGCTATATTATCAAAGTAGCCTTTGCCGATCTTGTGATGTCAGGTCAGTTGCAGAAACGGGCTCCTTCCGGTGAGCAGGAGCAGCTCCTGGAACCAGCATGCCATCAACCGCCACCTTTACGAACTTATTATCACCAAGTGCGCTCCCTTCTTGGTAAAAGAGAACATGAAAAAGACGAACCCGTATCAGTTATCACTGGATCCCACTATCGCACGGCTTCCTACGCTGAAAACTCTAGTAACATGGATGATGCGAATGGTCTTTCTCATGACACTAAAAGGGATGAGAGCAGCATTCCCATGATGGATGGAGCTGCGGATAAGTTAAACAGACGCTGGGGAAAACCTGTCGCCGCTATCTTTATCCATGCTGGAGCCGGTTACCACAGCGCCGCAAATGAGGAACATCATCTCAAAGCTTGTAGCGAGTAGGATTAACCCAACCTCCCCTTTCGAGGCTGCGTTCGCACTAACACGGTCTTGGGCAGGGCTGCTCGCATGAGTATGAGGGCTCTCAAAGGAGGGCGTTCAGCTATTGAGGCTGTAGAAGCTGCTATCAAGGTTCTAGAGAATAAAGAGATAACCAATGCCGGCTACGGCAGCAACTTGGCCATTGATGGGACTGTTGAGTGCGATGCCACCGTGGTGGACCACCTTGGCCGAAGCGGAGCCTGCGGTGCCGTGTCGAGTAGGTTTCCTTCATTGATGTTGTCTACTCATCTCACAATCCTCAGAGAATTAAAGTGAACTAACTTGATTACTCACAGACATCAGGAATCCTATTTCTCTAGCACGTATGATACTGGAGAGCAGTAACAAGCCACTTTCGCTTCGCCGCGTTCCCCCAAACCTCCTCGCGGGTGAAGGCGCCCGAGACTTCGCCAAGGACGTCGGTATAGAGCTCGTGGCCAATGACGATCTCATATCCAAAAATGCTCGCGACCGTTTCATGCGATGGAGAGATGATTTGAAGCGAGCGGAGAACCGCGACAGTCCGATAGCTCTATCAAGTCCTAGCGAAATACTCCTACAATCCGATCATGGTTCCCACAAAGAACACACAAGCGCCATCCTGATGGGCACGTGGAATGAAGGGCAGCCCGACTCCCCAGCCAGCAATTCTCCCTGGGCAAGCACACAGAATTTACGGTCACCCGTCTCCTCTCCATTGACGGTATCACCTGTGCCGCAGACTTCGCCAAAGGCCACGCCGGAACGCAGCCCGCTGAGTTTTTTGGGGACTTCCTTCAAGCGACAGCGGTTTCTGCCCACTCACAGCGACGATTACACAGACTACACAGGCGATTCTAGTCATACGCTGGAACCGACCGCAGAGACGACGCCGAGCGCAAACTCGTCGTACGTAGCTTCACACGACGGCGCCGGCGACGAGCCAGATACCTCAGTCTCCAGGTCCTCGAAATCCTGCGCTCCTCAGCAGTTTTTACGCCATAGGGCGCTAGGCTGGACACACGACAACGGCACCAGAGATGAGGACTGGATCACTGACACGGTAGGTGCGATAGCCATCGATCAAATGGGTCGGATAGCAGCCGGATCATCATCAGGTGGGATCGGCATGAAGCACCGCGGACGCATCGGGCCCGCAGCACTAGTAAACGTCGGCACGGCCGTGATCCCAGCGGACGAGCACGACGCGGACGGCATCAGCGTCGCAGCCGTTACGAGCGGGACTGGCGAGCACATGGCGACGACGATGGCATCGCAGCGGTGCGCGGAGCGGATCTACCAAGGCAGCGTGCGGGGCACCGGGGGTCGAGACGTCCCGTCCGACGACGAGAACACGATCCTCGCCAGCTTCATCACCCACGACTTCCTGGGCCACCCCGGCGTGCGGGAGTCGACGTCGCCCGGCGCCATCGGGGCCATGGCCGTCAAGAAAGCGCCGGGCGGATACTACCTATACTTTGCGCACAATACCGAATCCTTCGCGCTGGCGTCCATGGGGTCGAATGATCTCGGGCCCGCGTGCGTCATGTCGCGGATCAACGAGGGAGGTGGCGGTATTGCGCAGGGTGCGCGGAAGATTCGCATCTAAAGCTTACATTTTCTGGCTGACTGGCTCACTGGATTCCTTATGTCGTCACGGGTTTTCTTTCTATTATTCCTACAACTCGGTTTTCATCCTATTTCATAACACATGGGGCACAAGCATGAAGTCGATTCATTTGGCGAACCGACCGGAAGGGCGAGAGGTCTTTTTTTTGTTACATCGCATGGGGATCACTCTCAACCCCTGGAGCATTGCAGCGTTTGATACCCTAGAGACTATCGTGTTTCTCTCCCACTGCGTCCTTTCATCCCTCATATTCTCTGCCACTCCTATTTCCTCTTTTTCCGCCCCTACTCTATATTTCACGATTCAGTGGTGGACGTCTCATCTCCATTACATGGCATTGCTCCCTACAATTCGATGCCCATCACCTCTCGCTATACACATACCTAATTCGGCATCCTAATTTAATTCAGGCGGTGAGGTGCAGATGGGTCCAATTCGGTTCTATTGAGTTAGAAGACCAGAATCATCACTTGTATAATTGGCTAGCATAGCAGAAGACGTTAGATTCGTAGAGTGGGTTAGACCGATACACAGATAGACAGGTAGACGGGCGCATTCAACGAAGAATTCATTTCCTTAGATATACTACTACATGCTCTCGGGATTGATTTGAGGAATAGTCGCCAGTCTCGCTGGCTACTGATGTGAAACTTATTCGCCAGCTCGTGATATCCAGCTGATCCAGTATGAATGGATGAATAGATGTATCAGGCATTATCTCGTATTAGGTATATAGCAAGTGGAGCGTTCACAGTCAACGCCATCCGACTTAGCGCTTTCAAGTTCAAGTCAGGAGCAAGGACGCTAGTCTATCCTAACTATCCCGGGGCAGGAGTCCCAGCCGCGCTCCCCGTCTCCTCCCTACCGCCAGCGCCATTCGTGCGCTTCCTCTTCCTCTTCTTGCGGGGGATGACGGCGGGCTTGGCGCCATAGTTCCCGAGGGCGAGCTTGGTGCCACAGGTGCGGCACTCGGCGCGGTCAGGGACGTCGCAGAAGATGCTGAGACAGATGCTGCAGACGAAGCCGGTGTCGACGACGTCGCGGTGGCAGAAGCAGGCGGCGCGGAAGTCGACCGAGTCCATGGAGGGGGTGACGAGGGCGTTGCGGGCGTCGACGTCGGCGAGGAAGCCGAACATGAGGTAGGACAGCAGACCGCGGGGGTTGGCGGCGGCGGAGAGGAAGATGCCGCCGGTGATGAAGGCGGCCTGCTGCAGGAAGGTGGGCGCGTCGTACAGGGACAGGGTATCGATGGGGATGCGGGCGTGGGAGGCGGCGAAGACGGCGTTCATGGTGGGGATGTACTGGGCGGCCTCGGACCGGGAGACGGAGAGCACGAGGATGCGGGCGTGCAGGTTCGGGGCCGAGGGCGTCGCGGTGGGCGCCGTGGTCGGGTTCGCGGCGTCGGCGGACGACGACGTCTTGGGCGGCTCGAAGGCGAGCGACGTCTTGTGGATGTGGGCCAGGGCCATGCTGAGGGCGCCCGAGACGAGCGTGGTCGGGCTAAGGTCTGCGGGACTGGTGCTGTGGATGAGGGACTGGAGAGAGGCGAGGATGGACGACTCGATCTTGGCGAACTGGGGGTACTTATTGGCCGAGGTGGCGAGCTTCGGTGGCGGGACCTTTGATGAGCCATGACTACCGTCGACGACGACGCTCGTCGTCATCATCATCTCGACGTCGTGGCCGCTGCTGCTGCCGCCATTGCTACTGCGGCCATGTTGTTGTTGTTGTTGTTGTTGCCGAGAGGAGAAAGTGTCGGGGTTGGGCGAGGAAGGGTACAGCCAGACGGCGCGGTTGGTGTGGGCGGCCAAGACGGCGACCTGGTTCTCGTTGCCGTAGGCGAGGTGGGCGTTGATGAAGACGAGGATGTTGGCGATGGCCTTGGAGATGGGGAGCAGGTCGTGGATGGCGGCCCAGGCGCGCGGGTTGGTGTCGATGATGACGGTGAGCAGCGACGGCGTCTGGCTCGCGAACCCGCTCTCGTCGTAGTGCTCCGAGGCATCAATGCGATTCATCTTGGCTTATCGTGATCGAGATGGACAGGTTGTTGGGATGATCGGGACCATAACCGAGGGAACGAGGGCACCACCCGATCACCATATCACATCACCCGTGCACCCCCTTCGAAGAGAGGACCAGCACCCCAGATCGGACTACCTACTACATCCACTTGCGAATCGTGGGATATATAACTTTCTCGGCGCTCACCTAAGTGAGTTACCATGGAATAAATAGGTGTTATCCGAGTCCCATATGAACAACGTTGGTGTCAATTTAAGTTGACTTACTGTATGCATGCAAAACGAAGTTGAGAAATGTATGTAGAAGTATAGATGGAACCAACATTTGATTGGCCAACCCAGCACATAGGACATACGGCTACTACGGGCACGGCACATGCCGGCAGGGATTGATTACCTAGTGTATTTATCGGGATTAGGTATACCTATGACCGACGTCATCGGGAACATCCTAATATCAATTACTCTAAGGTTGTATACTTATAGCTTCTTTCTACTTATCTTGCTAGCTTAGATAAGAGATAGAAGATTATAAAATATCAATTTCTTGATATCATTTTACACACGCAATCAACTTCTTTTTCTCACCTTGTGTCAAGCATTACCTACCTGGGCTGCCTGGTATCTGGTAGTTATGTACGTGGACCTGGGTGCAGCTGCATGAGCAACTCACTATTCCTCATCTAGCTAGAGGTGGAGCATTATCCGATTCGCCTATGTAAGTATACTAGCGTATGTACAGTAGCGTGCTCATAGCGGGGTACTGCTGCTGCTCATGGATTTGCTGAGGTCACAAGCTCCCGTGCAACATCTCCACCACCTCAAAGCTCTGAATAGTGTACACTTGCGCTTAATATGCCAAGATACTTTTGAGCACGGTTCATACAATAACCCAAAATAACCATACAATACTTGGTCGAGTAGGTTTTTCTCTCACTTATAGGTTTTCCGCCCCGGCAGAACATTGCAGCTCACGACCCATCTTATCACCCAATTCCTACTCTCAGGTACGTGATCCTATCAGCTCGCGCCTCTCTCTCTCTTTAGCTAGCATGCTTTCTCTCCGGTTCAGAGTTCATCTCAACATCACGTAGCCTCATCTCGCCGCACATCCGCCGTCATCGGCGCCTGCTTACCAGCCTGCTGCCTGCCTAACCCTTGCCCTCATCCGCTTTGTCCTTTGCCCTGTGCCTGCTTCGGCAATTACGCATGTGACCATCTAGGTCTCTACCTTTGGTTCAAGTGGCCGTGGTCTTGTCCAGCCTCGGTGACTATCGCCTCGTTCTCACGTCTTACTTCTTTCCTCTGATTCCTTCAATGGGACTTCTTGGGTAGTTTTCCCCCGCATAGCCTACTACTTACACGTAGGAGGTATACTTGCTGAGAGGCTTGTCGTCACTTTCCCTCTCTCAACAAATTCTCTCCACGTCTCTTCCCACCTGCTTGGCATGTTTTATATCTGCATCTCCCGAGTTTGTCCCGTTTTGTTCCCTTACTTGGCGGCTTTCGCTCTGGTGGCTGGCGTAAGCTCACTCACGCCTTAACTTTCTTAGTGCCAAGTTACGACTGGTCAAACTCAACTCTGTCCGTCTATAAATTCTTCAACACTGCTTCATTTTCCCCCTCGACGGCCGCCCTTCTCTTCCCAAACTTATCAAACTATCAAGCTATCACTCCAGCTCCCACAACTCCATCTCACCACCAGACTCCCTTACTTAGTCACCCAGACTAGTCAAGAAATACCTGAACACAAGACACCAACAATTCTTAACCTTTTCAGCGGTAGACGAGGTCTGCATAGCCAGCTAGTGCTTGATCTGTTCACGCAAGCTTCTCAACCTATACAGGTCTTGACACAAGCCATCTCCACTCTCACACTGCTGCTTCTACTACTACCTCCCCTTGCCCATCTTATTTATCGGTGAATCACACAGTTTCCCCAAATCATCTGAAGCGTCATGGATGAGAAGGCAGCCACCTCTGCTGCTGAGTTGCAGAAAACCGACAAGCTCGGCGTCATAGAACAAACTCAGCTCCTCCTTGCCCGGTTGATGGAAGGCGGCCAAGAAGACAATGACACATGCCAGGCACTCGACAAGCTGACTAAACTCCTCAATGATGATGCCGCCTCGATAAACAAGACCAAGTCCATCTGTGACGTCCTCGATGATATCTGTGTCGACACGGTCCTTGGCTATCTGGATATGAGACAAGCCGAGTCTGTCCGTTACCATGCCATTCTGACCACCTCGGCGTACTTCAAGGCTGCCGGTGATAAGGGCTCCCGCGCGCTACAGACGTTCTTTTTCGACCGCGTCAACCGAGGCACCTATGACGATTACATTGTGGCCTTTTGCGTGGCGGCTGCTGTTTTCCCCGTCGCCCCGGAGCCGACGATCGAGATGTTCTTGAGTGAGGGCTTCTTGCCAAGTCTCGATCCCTTGATGCGACGAAAATGGAAGAGCCGCAAAGTAGAGACGGCTTGCTTAGATATGTTGAATGCCGGGTCCATGCACCCGGAATGTCGTGAGGCTATTCGGAAGTATTGTACCGATTGGCTAGAAGAGGTCGTCGACCAGGACCCCGAAGAGTTGTCCAAGGCCATTCACTCAGCCGATCCTGATGTACAGGAGACCCCCGGTTCCATTTCCATGAGAAGACACTCCCGAGCCGTCCAGACCCTTGCCGCTGTCATCTTGGCCAAATTGAAAGTAGGCACCCTGAAGCTTCCAGATAAGCCACTACCTCTTCGGGAGAATCTCGAATGGAGGTGAGTTGGCGCATTGGCGCGCAGGGCTGATCAGGTTGGTTCCAGGCAGTGCCGTCGACAGCCCAGCAAACTACGCAGGAAAATGAGGGGAGGATTCAGCCTGCCACCACCAGCATCGAGGACTTGTCTACAAAATTTACCACATTGCTACTCACCGATCCCGAGACTAGTAAACGACATTCAGTCGAAGGGCTAGCATATGCTACCATCCAACCCACTGTCAAAGAAGAAGTTGCCCATAATCCCGAACTGCTAAAAACCCTAGTGATTATCCTCGGTGACGCCCCCGCCAAGTCACCACTTACTTACGGAGCTCTCAGTATCTTTATGAATCTTACCCGCTATCAGCCAGTACAGTCCGAAGAGGAGAAGAAAATGAATCAGCTCAAGGCCTATGCTAATGCTGCCGGCAAGCTTGCCGCACCAAATCCCCTCAACAATAATGAGCATGTTGCCGATCGGTGTAAACGCGTCTTTGAGGCGGGCGTTGTTCCCGTCTTGGTCACCCACAGCCGTCACGGCTCGAGCGCATCCCTCTCTCTCATAATATCTATCATATTCTCTTTATCTGTTACCACCAATCTTAGGGGTCAGCTTGCTCAGCAAGGGGCCGTCAACTTATTAATTGCGGCGTGGTCTGCCCTGCCGGACACTGACGGCCAGGCGAAACGCACAGCAGCCCAGGCCCTTGCGCGCATATTAATTAGTACTGACCCAGCTCTCGTCTTCGGAGGAACGCGGGCCCGCCCGCAGAACGCGGCCATCCGCCCCCTCGTCTCTATCCTTCCCCCCGATCCAGCTGCCGAGACGCGAGATCTTCTGCCGAGTTTCGAGGCGCTGATGGCTCTCACCAATCTGGCTTCAACAGATGACGATACGCGAGCGACCATCATCCGCGTTGCGTTTCCCGAAATAGAAGAACAGCTCTTATCATCGAACCATTTAGTCTCCAAAGCAGCGACAGAACTCGTCTGTAACTTAGTAGAGTCCGTCGAAGGCGTCGCCTTGTACGCAGAAGATACCCCCAAAGCTGCCAACCGTCTACATATTTTGCTAGCGCTCGCCGATGCCGAAGACGAGGCTACGCGAAGCGCTGCGGGTGGTGCATTGGCATCACTAACAGCATACGAAGAAGTCGGGCGAGGTGTCATGAACAGGAACCGGGGTGTTGAAATTGTGCTAGGTTTGTGTTCTGAAGATAACGAGGACCTGCGGCATCGTGGCGTTTTCATCATACACAATATGATTTCATATGAAGGCGAAGCAGGCAGACTATCACGGAAAGAAATCAGGGAGAAGAACGGTCTGGAAATTCTTAAGACATGTGCTAAGAAAAGTCGTAGGTCGCAAGTCGTTGAGGTCACTGTGCAGGCGTTAAAGGTTCTACTCGAGGAAGATTGAAAGAAATGCATTGAGTACGCGATACAACCTATTTATTCCTCTCGTGAATTACGTGAAATCCCCGGTTCAATCAATATCTTAGTGAAAATGATATCTTTGTTCGTAGCCTATATCGTAGCCCTAGATATTCCCTCGTGATCCCCTGAACTATAGTGGTGCTTTTGATGACATCAAATCCCGTCCAACCCACACATGACTAGTTACGTCTCTCGTACAAGTTACTTTCGGTTCGTGTCTTCGTAGCACACAATAGAAATAATCAGAACGCCTCATAAAGACGGCCAAATCTCCAAAACATGAAGCACATTGTCTACTCTGCCACAGTTTTCGGGACAGTAGCAGCATTATTAACGCACCCCGGCAGAGTCGATACGGTTCAGCACAGCTACACCCTCGACATGACCTGTTTGAGGAAAGAAGTCGAAGCCACGCAGACTCTCGATCTCGTAGCGCGTGCCCTTCTCATTCACCTTGTTGGAAGCATCGGCGGCGGAGGAGGTGGACGACCCCGTCTCGCCGCGCACGAGCAAGCCAACGTCCCGCGCCTGCGTGTGGACGTTACAGCTGACGTAGACGACGCGGCGGGGGCCGAAGCGGAGCAGCTGGGCGAGGAAGTCGGCGTCGCACCCCTTGCGGGGCGGGTCGAGGACGACGACGGTCTCGTCGGGGTCGTAGCGCACGCTATGGAACAGCTGGCCCGCGTCGGCGGCGATGAAGTTGGCCTGGGACTCGGATAGGTTGTTAGCCTCTGCGTTGGTGCGCGCGAACTCGATGGACCTGTCGGAGATGTCGATGCCCGTGCTGCGCTGGAACAGCGAGGACAAGGTGATGGTGAAGAGGCCCGAGCCCGAGTATGCGTCGATGAGGTATTTGATAGACTCAGGGCGGCGGGCTGGGAGGATGTGTTGCCGGATGTAATCCGTGAATACGGGGAGGATGGAGTTGTTGTTCTGGAAGAATTCGTTTGCCAGGTTGTGGAATACGTAGTCCTTGACGTACTCCGTCGACCTAGCGTTGTTGTCGGTGATGCACGTCTTCCAGTCTACGTAAGTATCTGCCTCGACCTTGACGGCGCCGATCGGGACCCCGGCGAATTCGAACCCATCTTTAGGCACGCGCGACGTGCTCTCGCGAAGTAGGATCGTGGCACCCCGCTCATATTTACCAAACTCGTATGCCATACGCTCGCGCTCGGCCTTCATGCCGGCGCGCACGGCGTCGGTGCCGATGGGGCAATCCTCGATATCCATCGTCGTCCGCTTCCCCTTCATCATGAAGCCAATATCAGGGCGTTCCTTGAACGCCGCCCTCTTGCTAGCGTTCCGTCGAAGAAAACCCGGGGGCCCATCGAAGTGCGGCGTAAGCTTGGTGCGATAGCCATACTGCAGCGGGGACCCGATGGTTTCCTGGATAGCGGGGATCAGCTCGGGGGGTAAGTTCGAAAAGTTGCGGAAGGCCTTCTCGACGATGCGCCGCTTTACCCGCAGCTGCTCGCCGTAGTCGAGCATCTGGAACTGACACCCGGAGCACTTGGAAAAGTACCCGCAGCGCACACGGGCGTCGTCGCGGGTGGGCGCCGGCTCGACAACAGAAATAAAGTTGGCGAGCGTGTACCCTTCGTCGTGCACGTGACGGTATACTTTCACCTTAACGATGTCGCCGGGCACCGCGAACGGGACGAGGTAGATCTGCTTGGACTGCCCCCCCTCTTGTAGGGCCAATGCATCGCCCGTGGAAGAGAGCTCGACAACCTTGACGAGGATCTCGGTGCCGAGCTCTGGGAGGAGGGACTCCTTCTCCTCCTCGGAAACGACGGGAGTCCCGTCTGCATCGTTCTCAGATTCGTTGAGAGAGTTTCTAAGATCGCGAATATCGAAAGCCAAGACCTGTTCTGTTGAGCCGTTCTTCATATCCCGCTCCTTCTTACGCATCTTCTTCTGCTGGCGCTTCTTGACGCCTTTGTAAATTTTCTGGTTTTGGGGGGGCGCTGGTCTCTTCTCCTTTGCTTTCGGCTTTGGACTTCCAGGAGGCGTATCGGCCATAGCGCTGAATGCTTCAAAGGATGACGTTGAAGTAATAATACCCTTTTGTGAAGGTGTGACTGATGAATGAGAGGAGTGGCCGTTACGATGATGATGAGCCTGTCGAGTAGTAAAGATTGTTGGACAAAAGTCCAATCGGCATTGGTGAACAATCTGGTTTTGTTGGAATCTTGTTAACTGTGTCAAAGGGTTCCATGCCCTGGCTGCAGTGTTTAATGAACGGAGCCTCATTCCTATATTTGGTGAGAAGGTTCGAATTGGCGATTGAGTGAGGCTCCAATAAGAATTTTGATATGATACTGTCCTCCTATTATTGGGTGCTTGAGATACGCCAAGTGGGGTCTGGACTATGAAGTCATCAGCCACAGCGAATGTGGCTACAAGTTCATATATGCCCCAGATCCTGGCAACCACCCGATGGTAGGGATCAACCAGTGACCAACATTACAAAAAACCAGGAGCTTGAGATTTTATATGGTCTAAAGGTTGAAAAGGTCTGGATCACACGCTATTTCACACAATACTCAAGGTGGCGCAGCGCTTCAGTATTACATAGAGAGCCCAATGCTCAGTTCCCTGCTGGAGAATACACGGGAACAGGGACTGTGAAGGTGCTCTGAGCTGCTCAGAGTGAACGAAACAATGATACATTCTTTGTCTCACTTTTACGTTACTGTCTAAACGAGAACAGACACATAAACCAGGTGGTAAATAGTATGTATATTCAAGACGATGAAAGGGGCCCTAGGGGCTCTAAGGACTCTATTATCTGGTATGTATAAACATACGGACATGGAGTTTACTAATCTTGCCTGGTTAACGGCTACTTTCTAAGTAATTGACGCCTGTCGCAAAAACAGCAAGGACTTTAGCATAAAGTGTCTTCCAACTGAGGGTTTATTGGGGTAATTAGTTTTAGATGAACACGCTTGACACTTTGAAATCTAGAAACCAAGCGTAAAATAATTTCCAAGTCTAAAATCATAATAACTTCGATCTGCGTGGCGCGGATCGACAGCTTGCGTTTTGAGGAAAGCAAAAGTTCATAGCAAGTATAGCATTAAATGATCAAACTACATCGCCAAATCCTTGGTCACAACGAATTCGTTGACCCAGTTGGCAATCTTCCAAACAGCGTCACGTACGACTATGGCTTCACTGTTCAAGAGCCGGAGTCTCCACTGCCTACACATGTATACCTTTCGCGCCTGCTTAGAGATCTGCTAAATCGCCTTGTAAAAATGTGTTCTGTCCTTTCTGGTCGTATATAGAATGACCTATCTTAGCCCTGCGGCGATAGACTTAGCGCACATGCGAAAGGCCAGACAGCGGGGAAAGATGTCTCGGCCGCTCCTCGACTTCGATCTCGTTGAATACACAGGACAAAGGGAGAGAAGAAGAAAACTCTTAACTAACTGCATCAGCTATGCTACAGCTGAAGTGTATTGAAACGGCCATGGGTAACTACAAACCAGATGAACCCCGGCCAAGGAGGAAACCGGGCATCATTCGCGTCGAGGAACTTGCGTTTACCTTCTAATGCTCGGTTGCAGTAGACAATATATTCCGATAAAAAACGCATTATCATCTTGGTCAGCTAGCCACTGGTTGTCCTCCCGCAAGGTTCTATATCGAGGTAGAACTTTGTAGCCATTTACGTATATTATTCCGGCCTAATGATCGAGGATAAATATTGCGCAGACATGGCCTTTGACGAAATTGTCAACCGTCTAGTGCCCTAGCTACGTCATATTCCTGGCAGAGAGGTCTGGGGCGCTGCTTCTGACCATTTAGATCATGAGTGTATAGGGGTGAACCGTATATTGTTCAAGTAAGCATAAAAAAACAGTTATATGTACAGTAGAGTACAATGCTACACCATACTATATAGTGGGCTGCGTACGGGGGAAAGTCCCCAACCACCACCCGATTTCGCAACCCTTTAATCTCACCACCGACGAACTCGGTTAACCGCCAGTGATAGTTACAGTTCTACCCTTTCGCTATTCAGGCCTGTCACGGATTTCAAATTGGGTGATCTCAGAGAGAAGCCAGCTGACCTTTCCACTAGATCTCCAATGCGCGAGAATCTTTTTAGAGACGCCATCCAGCCTGGGAAACTGAGTTCTTCCTTCGAGCTCTGACAAGCCTCTTTATAACACTAGGCCATGAGGGTGCCAAGGTAGTTGTACTAGTCGCAAAATAGATGTTGTAAGATGCTTGAGAGTAATTAGCATAGGGCCTAATTAGCGCAAGGGAAATATTGTTGAAAACTATCTTACGGAGATAATAGTATTTGTAAATTGATGCTGTAATGCATTATCTCGAGTAACATTTCTTTTAGGTTTAGATGTAAGCTCAAACCTCCAACGGCTTGATCCTCCAGGATCGAACTCGCCTCCCGAGCGATGAGGTCCTTCTGCTCCGGATCGTCTGGCTTCAGTGACAGATCAAGCCGCAAAAGTTTCAAGACGGCAACTCTAATGAAATTCTATAAGTTCGAAGCATCTCCTACTCGCTACCAAGGTAAGAACACAGCCAATCCTGCATTTCTTGAAAGTCAGAAGATAAAGAAACTGCGAAGGTCGATCGTTCACTTACGTCTAATTACCACTTGTATTTTGGTGTTGCTGTATGGGATAGTTGTAAGCAACTCGTTGAGATAATCGCTGTAGCATTACAGAATGTTTTGTTGCGTTCTAACATTGTGAGTGGCTATTAATACTCTCGAAGTCCTGCAAGGCTTTCGTCAAAAGAAATTAACCTGAGATGCCGAGCCTCACGTTAATGTGTCGCTCATGTAAAATAGGCAATGATTAATCGGAAATGGGAGTACAAGATGAGCAGGGATTTTGAGAAGATAGAACTTGGCTCTGCATTGTTAAAGCAGATTATGATCCAGCATAATCCGCATCTTCTACAGACGAATATCCGAGATAAGCATAGGTATTATCACTGGAGATTGGGCTTGATTCACCCATGCAATGTCTTATTCCACTATGACAACTATTACCCTCACACGAAATTCCCAATCGCAGTCCAGAAGCCCTCGGGGTCTTCACACATAGGCAGGTGTCCTGTCTTTGGCACAATAGCCAAGTCAGCCCCCCGCTGTCCCAACAGCCCCTTGAACCCATCCATAGCCTTGACCAGCGCGCCTTTCCCATCACCCTCGCCAACCACGAACAGCCCAGGAACCGCACACTCATTCATCTGGGCTTTCAGGTCGTAATCCCAGAGCGCCTGGCATCCGTAACGGAATCCTTCAACGTCGTTGCTGGAGACCATATCCCGTATCCAAGCGACCGTGTCCTGCCTCTGCATCGTCGCGGGGTGGAACCATCGCTCCACCGTCTGTCCCGCGAGCTTCCTGATGCCGGGCGACCCGTCCTCGAGAGACGTCTCGGCAATGCCTATGCGCTCTTTCCACGCGCCCGTGTTGGCGGGGCTAGAAGTCGCGTTGAAATCGCATGCAATGAACTTGCCTAGTTTTGAGGGGTATTTTAGAGAGAACTTGAGGGTCGTGGCGCCGCCCATCGAGACCCCGATGAGAGCTTCTAACTTGGGTATGCGCAGTGCCGTCAATAGGCTGTTAATGTCATCTGCTAGGATGTCTAGGGTGGACGGCTGGGGTGGGGAGGGTATCGAATGTCTTCCGCGGAAATCATATCGGAGAATGCGGTACTGTGGTCGATTTGCCTTGAATATCTCAATAAAGTGGTCCCACATATGCAAGGAAGTGAGAAGCGAGTTGCAGAATGCAATCGTCGGTGCCTTTGGGTCTGGGTTTCCTTCCAATCGGTAGGGAATTGTGAGTCCGTCAGGAGTCGTGAAGTAAGACTCGATAACTGGCGAGGGACTATTCGTAGTGAACGTCTTGCCATCCGGTGATTTAAACGTGGACTTGGCAGCTGAGAGTTGAGATAAGTTGTATAGATCACGCGACGCTGGCCCGAAGACGTAGAATAGGGAGTATATCCTGCGGGAGCTCATGGTGGCGTATTTGGCATACAGCTCTTTGGTCCGGGGCGTCGAGATGGCAGCTTGATACTCCGGACCTCCGAGCCCGGCTGTTTTTCCATAGTCGTGTAAAGCTATGAACCTAGTAGGTTGACCCTCCTCTAGACTTGATGTCTTGAAGAGTCGTGATCGCAACCATCCCGGCACTTTGGACAGCATATCCATATGCTCCTCGCCGTACCACTTTTGGATTTCCTCAACGGAGTTAGCCGCTTCTTTCGGTGTTAGCTGAACAGCGACCAACATGCGGCCCTCAGCCTCTTCGTCGGTCAGCTGTTCGATAGGAACGAATAGCGGGGACTGCTTGCTCAGCACCCGATCCCAGAAATACCGCTGCACATCGACTTGGCCGATGGTCTCGGCTTCCCGCGATGATCTATTGGCCCGGAGAGAGGTGTACGTCTCGGTCCCCAGGTGGGACGTGGATGTGACATCGTAGACAGCCAGATAGGTCGGCTCCTGGTTGTCCGCAGCCTGGTACCGAAGGCCGTTAGTGAAGATTTGCGGCAGCTTCAGGCGGGTCGGGCCGTGCTCGTTGTTATACCACTCGTGGAATTGCTCGAGCGGCAGCCCCGGCTGGGGTTGCATAGTCACGTAAAGGCTTCCCGGGCCGGCCATTGTGTCCCGGATGCTTTAGTTAAGTCGCGTCACAAGAGAAATGGCACAATATATAGAGTAATCGTTTCTAGTTTATAACAGATCCGAGAGTTCTGAGATGTCTGGATGCTGACGCTGACAAGCAGGAAGAATGGAGTGCCACACACATAGGTAGGTAGTAGGCACTTAGTGTATCCAACGGCGGCGGGGTTCTAGTGATGTTGCTTTCTCATCCGCGAGAAAAAGCGCGGATAAATGCTTTCCCTCGGGATGCGCAACGCTCTGGATTTCTCAAAACTCTACGACTTTCAATTTAAAAGCGGATTGTTGATCGCATGCCAACCAACCATACAAACTATCTCGACTCATTGCTCTAACGAGGTGCAGCATAGTACTGAAGTCCGGAGTGAGGAAAATGAATGGCATTTTTGATATGGCGTTTACTTACAAGCATTTGCATCATCCCTGCATTTCAGTTGAGGGTCCGAGAACCGGCATTATGCTTCGGCAATTAGTTACCGGGATTAAGATGAAAAGCGCTTTGGAGAATCAACAGTGTGTGATTTTCAGTCAACTTGCATAAATCGAAATATATTCTCTCGTCCATTTACTCGTACTTTTCTCGCCTTATCCTGGCTCTTACAGCAACTGTGGCGATTGAAGCGACCATGTACCTGCAGTGCGCGCTATGGGTTTTCGGAACTAGGGATCACGAACCGATTGTGCTTCCATGACATTGGCGTAGGAGTACCTAGATGCATCTCTAACTATTTATAACCAGATAACACAAGATGCGTCGCGCAATGTCGCACTAAGTATATCACTAAATGATTGAGGCGAATTTCGAATTCTAGGATTTTCAAAGATAAGGCCGACTTCTTAATCTACTCCTCCATCTTACATACATAAGTATGTATTTATTATTCGAAGATGAGTCTAGATTCAGATGCTTAAGTTTGATAAGGACCCCGATTTAGGACAAACGTTGCCGCTACCTGGTACCTGGAACCAGCGCTAGCGGCTCGATTCCCGATCCTCCAGCGGTGCCTCGTGCTGTCGGGTCAGTTGTTGCGACATGAAGAACTGCTATTTCGACATGAAACTAAGCCATTTCTGGCAATTTGCCCCACTATTCTACTCGATTCTAATAGATAATTCGTTGCATAACGGTTAACCCACTTTACCTGCTGGCCCACTAAAGCCCACTTTTTAGTACTGCAAAGTAAGTATTTCTAGTTAATATAGCAAGCTATAGGGCTAAAATGGCCTTAATTATAGCATATAAAAATATTTTAAAAATAATAAATAATTATTTAAAGCAAAGTTTATTATATATAGTTAGTGCTATATTTTTAACATTTATTTAGATATATATATTGCTATTATAAAACTTAGTACTAATAAAGCTACTTAGCTAAACTGTTAGCTGCTGTTAAGCCAATTAGATTGCTTAAACAGTTGCTTGAAATGGCTTAGTTTCATGTCGAAATAGCAGTTCTTCATGTTGCAACAACTGACCCGTCGTGCTGTATCTGCATCCATCTTATCTGTATCTAGCGTACAGGACCCTAGCGGCTAGGCGGTCGAAGCTCCCGACGCAGCTAGTTACATAGCTGGAGCCCTCAATTTCAGCTCGAGCCTCACATCCTGCATGCTTCTTCAATCTCTGTCTGTATTAACTAATGGCTGTAATCCTGCTAAGCGCACGCGATTTCTCAATCTATTTTTTTTTTAATCTTATAGCCTCACCCGCACTATATCCAGTATTATTTGTACACTCGAACTGATAGTTGTAAGTAGCTAACGTTAGATACTACCTATCGGCTACTCTCGCCTAACCTACTGTAAGTACTTAAATCGTGCCAAATCGGTAAACCGGCGACACATGAGCCGCCGGTCTAGACTAACGCACCCCTGTGCTTGGTGCTAGAATTTCCGGGGTTGGTGACTGTAACTCCATACCCAATCATGGACGATTGAAGCGATTTGAAAGGAAGGTTTCATTTGAGGCGTTCGTTTCGCCATCCTCTCCCCATGGCGATTTTCTGAAGTCTTGTAAATGGCCTCGATGATCTTTTCATCCTTTGCACTTATGTCTAGATGTTTTGACGCTTATTGGCTATTTGGTAAACACTGTAAGTAAGTTAGAGATATTGTTAGTTACCTAGATGAAGCGAACCGATACAACTAAGACATTCTTTTCCATGTCCCGGAGGAGCTGAGCGTTTGACAAACGTATTTGATTTTGATAGCATATGCAGAGGTGTCCATTCTTCCTGCAAAGATGATAACCAACTAAATTATGTGTAAGTATTGACTTGTAGATGCTACGTGTTAGTATATGCTAGATCTAATAAGTCAATTAAGCTGGTTCGTATATCCTCCTTAGAAGATCTGATATGTCAACGACAATCGGTATTCTCCCGCGTCTTTCGGACCTATCTATTAGCGAAATGGAGATAGCATCGGTTGTTAAACTCGATAGAAGGGCACTACTGATCCAAATCAAGCCGCCCGTAACTCCATCATATCATACATACTCATTCACAGCAGCAATTACGTATAAAACTCAAACAATGAAAAAAAAATAGATATTGTGCTGGATTCCTATAAACACCCCCGGTCATCTTAACGCCAGGGGAAAAGCCAGCTGCTATATACAAGATTTCGTTGCTCTTTACGCACGCACGCACGCACGCGCATGCATACAAGCATTGCATTGCGGCTGCGAGCCTTTCTCTGGCTTCATGCAATGGACCGCATAATGCGATGATTTTCCAACCGGTTTACATCAATCGATCCAATCATCCATCATCTTACATCAGACGTAAGGTAAGCGGAGAGGGAGAGAAGGAGAGAGAGTATACCTCCATCTGTTTAGAGTGATGCTTCCCTGCTTTATGTTTGAGCTTTCTTTCTAACCCCCCTGCTTCATCATCACCTCTCTTTCTCTCTCCTTGTCTGATTCGGCGTAGATGTATATGAGGACGAAGACGTAGTAGTAGGCGTGGTAACATCCCTTTCCTTATTGCCCTTTTCTTTTCCCGCGGGGGTAGTATTAGTATCACCACCGTCCTTCTCCTTTTCCCTCGCCGCGGGGACCGGACTGCTCGCCCGCGTCGGCATGTAGAAGTCGTAGCGATCTGGGAAGAGGATGATGTTAGCGAGGCGGACGACCTCGGTCTCGGCGCGGGAGCTCGACGATGCCGGGCTGTCCGTGCCGCCGCCGCCGTCCTCCATCTCCACGTCCTTCTCCGTCGGCGAGCTCGACTTCGACGTCTCGTCACTAGGTACTGATGATGATGATGGTTTCCCGCCGCCGCGACTCAACGTCCACGGCGAAAGCCCCATCGCCCGTAGCCCCTCTTCGCCTCCGACCTCGCGGATCTCCTTCTCGCCCAGCCGGCCCGTGTGCGGGGCCTCGCTTCCCAGCCCCGTCCCCGTCGAGTCGAAGTCGGGCCCCGGGTGGCCGCGCAGAAACGCCTTGCGCTGCCGCGCGAGGAACAGCGCGTTTGTCTGCGTCAGCGGTGCCGCGGGGGAGTACACGAGCATGGAGGTGTGCGAGCCCGACAGCTCGGTCCTCGGAGTGTCTGACTGTGTCGCGTCACCGCCGCGATAGTTGGTGTTGGAGAACTGGTACGCCTGATCCGGGTGCCAGATGATGTAGTCGCCGGCCTGCAGCGTCGGAGGCGTCACGAGGCTCTTGTCGAGCTGGAGATGCGGATGCCATGCTGCGGTCACGCGTTGCGCGTGACCAGGCACGGCGCCGTGTATTATTGTCGTCTGCTCCCTGTCGAACGACCAATTCGACGGGTCAAGGTACTTCTCCCACTTTTCGGGGCCGTCGCTCGATTCAGGCGCCGGCTCCTTTGGCGAGAAAAAGGGGCGCAGGAGAAAGTACACAGTGGACAGCTTGGGCGAGGGCAGTAGGCGGATCATGCCCGGCTCGACCACCGTCAGCGCGAGAATGCCTTGGAACATGCGCATCATCGAGCACGCGCCCGCGCCGTTGTACAGGTCCGAGGTCGCGTTGACGCGGCCCGCCGGATCCCACGCGTTATACGCCTCCCAGTTGCCCTTAAAAATTTCATCGTAAAGACCGCAACGCCCGTACCCGTCTAGTTCCCACCGCTCTAAACTCCCGTTATCCACCTGCGCAATCGATGCGTTGGATGCCGCCGCGGCTGCGGCGATGAGGCTGTCCTCGGGCGAGACGGGCGCTGCCGCGACGCCGTTCACGGTGATGATGCCGTTATTGGTGGATTCTATTCTAATACGATCTGCATATGTAATGGGAAACCGCGTCGCCAGCCGATCGTCGTCGTTGCAATTCCACAGCGACATGGCGAACCGCTGCGCCTGCAGTGTGTTGGGGTGTGCACGCGAACGCACTTGCGCGGGCGTCCAGAAGAAGTCGAAACAGGTCGGATCCTGCGCCGGGGGCGGCTTGAAATCATGCTTCGTCTCCAGATACTTTTTGGTCTCTTCCACCCAACTACCGGCGTCCTCGGGCGGCACCACGCCGCGGATGACGCCAATTCCATGGCGTTTTAAACTGGATTCGAATGGCGCAACCTTAGCTGTGTCGTTGATATCGGTAAAGTCAATCGAGGGGATCAGCTCCGTGCGGCGCTCATCTATGTATTTAATTTCGTCGCGCAATGCGATAATCAGGCGAGTCCAAGACGCTTCCAGTGCAGCTTCGTGGCCTGCCACCAGACGTTTTTTGAGACTTGCAAATCGCGAAGGCAGGGGGACCGGCTGAGTGCCATAGAAAGATAAAACTGGGGGTTCCATGTTCTTTGAGGAAACCGGGCGTTGCCTGCTCTTTGCTATTCTACTCTCTCTGTAGTCGCTCGGTCGCGGGCGCTTAGTACCATTTGTCCTCGTTGGCGGATGCGGCACCGGGATGTTTTTTGCGAGGATTGACAAAAGTGGTTGCTGCAAGCCGTCTGTTGTTGTTATTGTTGTTGTTGTTGCTGCCGTCGGTATAGTCGGCAATGTTCGCGCAGAGATCGTCGAGTTCGTTGTCGTCGGTACTGTCGTCGCAGTGGTCGCAGCAGTGGTGGCTACGGCGACAGCAGCAGCCATGGCGCTCTCGAGTGAGGGGACCGGCGCTGCTGCGCCTGTGCGCGGCACCACGTCTACCTTGGACATCTCAACCCTTTTCCCTATTGCGCGCCCTGTGTCTTCTGACCGGTTTTGCTGCAGCGCCTGGCTCGGCCATTCAGAGTCCGTTCCCTAGCACTTCGTGTGCTGGGGCAGCGCGGGGTTCCCAGCACTAATAAATAATGCAAGGCCTTGGTTTGGAGAAAAACAGCCCCCCTGGTCAACCCTCCTACCCTGGAAGGGGTGAGTGGGCATCGTGGGACGTGAACATGGGGTCCCCGCGAGGGGCAGACGAGGCCCGCCCAATTGCGGCCCCCCGGCCCGAAGAGGCTCCATGGTAATGCATTCTTTAATTGACATGTCGGCTCGCAGCTCCGCGGGCCTAGCCCCAGGCTTTTTTGACGGTCCGTCTCACTCAAGACAGCGCGACAAAAAAGCAGTGAGCCCGACTCTTGCCACCCGGCTACCCAGATACTGGCTCAGATACTGGCTTAGATAACTACTGGCTTAGACAGGCATTCGAAACGAATTGATTGCTCTTTGCATGCTCTCCCAGCCAGTATCCGAGTCCAATCGATTTAGGGCCCCTATCAGTAGTACCAGTATAGGTATTCTCAGAGAGCAGCCCGTAATATGTCTATCCCTTACCATTGGTCGGAAATTTGCATGAGTAATTCTCCGTCAGATGTCAGCCCGGTGCAATAGCGATGGGCCTGCTAGTATCGTCGACGGAGCATGCGAATTGGGACGTTACCCAAAGAAAATTACCGAGAAAGGAACAGCTCGTCACGCCTTCTCTTTCGTCTTATCGTGTCATGTCTTTGCTATACCACATCATATCAGAGTAGAGTAGACATAGGTATCATAATCAAGAGGCGAAACCCGACACATGTCAAAACTTCCCATCCCGCCGGGCCATTTCCCGTTAACTAACGACTGGGCTTCAGGATTGTCGGGACAGAAAGCCTGGCCTAGGTCTGCCCTTTCTTAGATTTCCTGTGGCGAATTTAGATAACAGTATAGGAAAGTATAGGACAGAGACGGACTAGCAACAGTCAGCATTGAGGCATCGAGATCTCGCTTTTCACATTCAACAAAGAGGTAGGTAGGCAAGTGGATATGTTTCGAAGCTTTCGTCCTTGCTTTTTCTCTTGCCAACACAAAAAAATTCGACCCTCAGTAGTCGCCGAAGCTAAGGCAAGTAAGTTAATTAATATGATAAGCCGTCTCCAACATCCACGCTACGTGCGGCACAAGGCGCGCAATTCCATTCCAACGAGTTTCCACAGGCGTGGAAACCAAGGCAAGTAACGTTACCGTAAATTACCTGATTAACTGATTGCATCCAGCTGGCCTCAGGTAACTGACAAAGCCTCACGCCCAGCTTTCGTCAGACTTACAATGTACAGATCGATCGACAGTGGAAAATATCCATCTAAGACAAGCGTGTGTATTCCATGACCCAGCAGCGCAGGTAGAGAGCATGAAGCGTGCCCTTGCCACGTCTTCGGATCGCTCGTCGGGCGTCGGATATAGGGAACAGCGGGCAATTGAGCATTGGCATGCACATGCAGAAGAAGAAAAAAGGAATGGGGATTGGAGAGGGTTGCAGTCTTGTACATTTACCCTTTTCGGCCAATTGTTTCCTATCTGGCCAAATTACCGGCTGGGTGGCTCACCCTTCACTGCCAACTGCTAACACTAGAATCTGGCCTCGACAACTGCGTGTAAGTCGGTCTTCTCATCAACTTGTGCATGTTGTCTCTTAGCATTACAAATCTATATGACACAGGGCAGCACTGAGTCTTGAATTTCCCTGACAAGCTTGAAAAGCTTCTGGAGGATCGATCTATGTACATATGTCAGGTTTCCATATAAATTACCATTCAACTTCACACAAAACAAACCCTTGGCTCAACCACCAAACCAACACATCAGAACTTACATCTAGATAGCCGGGACAGAAGGCAGATCTTCTACCTCAAGAAGTTCCCGCGTCACATGTCATAGGGCACAGATGCTATAGTGGCAATACATTCAAGCCATTAGTAAACCTTACCAAGACTTCAGCACCAGAGCCGGATCTACCTAACCCAAAGACATCTTGCAGATGAGAGGCTTGCGTAACACCAGCATTGAGACATAACCCAACCCAAGGGACGAACCAAACAGATAGTGTGGCTTTATTGGTCTGAATGCATCCAGGCTCGAAGCTGGGACCCAATCCAGCAAACCACTGTGAGAGGATAGAAATTAGGTAGGCGGCGAGAACAAAGGACCACCTAAGATAGTCGGTCTGCAAGACCACGTCGCTACCACGCACTCTCTCAGACATCAAACATGTGCCTCATCCCCTCCATGATATGATTGGTGCCGTACTCCCGCCCGGTGTTGCAGTTAGTGTGGACATCTAGGTATCTGCGCAATATTTATCCCGGGTCTGAGGATGAATCTAATATGACAGCCCGTCCCCCACTCTGCCGTCGATTTGACGTGATTAAATCGAGAAATCAGAGCAGAGAGCATCAGCTTGAGGCATGCATGTATCATTCAAGTACGGAATTAGCCGTGTACATGCACCCAAGTACTCTCTACATATGAAGCTTGAAGTTGATCATAAATCATCCATCGCCTTAATCTAGCCTACCTTAACCATGCACTTAATGGCACGCAAGGTCGCTCACTGCTCAATGTCCGGTTATACATCGGCTTCCGCCCATAGAAAATACCTCGTATCGAATGTTTCCATCTGCGTTGGTAGATCACGCCCTTCCACTCCTGACACCAGGAAAACCACCACTCATGGCTGCGGCCCCTTCCGCGATGTTCCTCTTTTGAATGGCAATCTCTAGTTCACGCAAGGCGCAATGAGCCGCAATGACCTTGAAACTCTCAAAATCGTCAGCATTCCGCTTGCTTATTCCACCGCGGCCACGCTTGACAATGCCAGCATAGAGACATGCAATGCTCAATTCAAGCGCCGCGAACCCGCCGTGCTTTCTAATAAGGTCTTCGATCCATTTACTAATACGATCAAACTCGTCTTTGAGACGCGTAGATGTGTCACGTTGTCTGCGCGTCTGAATACCAGAATTATTAAATATCGTGCCAGTGAAGACCTCCAACTCAGTAATACCCTTGGAAGCATGGTCCGAGTAGTCGATCGTGGCCGTCCAGACCTGATCGTTGTACCTAAATTAACATTAGCAGCTGATTGGCGCATCAAGAATAAACCAACACGTACGCTTGTCGGATTCTATGCGCCTCATCCAAGGCCGCTTTCCAGTCAACATCACCCAAATTCTCACATTGGTGTCTTATATACACGAACAATTCGTCCCAGAGAGATGAGCCATGACGGTTCACAACCAAGTGGATGTCGTCTTTCCAAATTTTCTTCTCATCAATCGCGCGGTATAACTTGCCTAGTATCTTTGTCGATTTATAGAACTTGTGTCTAGGTCCAGTATCATCGTCTTCGTCCTCTTCGACGGATGGCGCTGTGGGTACTTCAAATTGAATTTCCGCCTTGTCTACAATATTGGTGGGAGGGGCAGGGGCCAAACTGATGAGGGATTAGAAAATTTCTAACAGGATTGTTCGTTACTAATACTCAGGACTCACAAGTCTGGACGATATTTTGTTCTTTTCAGCGAGGCCATTCTGCTCATATCAACCGGTATGCCAGTCTTGGAATAGTCCACTGCTGTTGAATGCATTTCCGCGAGTAATTTGCACTCATCATGAACGGTGCCGGCTTCGTGTAAGTCGGCCAGGATAATATGCCTAGTGGCGATAAGTCCTAGTCTATAAACTGAGTTAACAATGGATTTTAATAGTATCCGCCCATCTTCGTATTTATGTTGACGCATTTTTTTACATTCATATGTTCAACTACAAAGGCAGTTTAGAAGCGTAAATATAACTCACTGGTCAGTGGCCATGAATTTGACGAAAAACTCTGTCATATCTGATGCCGTGACATTTCTCCCTATATCGAGTGGCGCAACTCGAGGATAGTCGGCCGGTTCAAACTCAAGCTGACATCCCTCAACAGCAATAGGGTCCCATATCACGTTGTAAATATCACCACTATATAAAATTGCGGTCAGTTGGGGACAGACGAAATGTTTCGGGATCTCCCAATTAGCAGGGTGGTGCTGCTATGGACTGCTGGCTACAGGGCACAGCGCCCGAGGGATACAGAGTCGAAGAGACTCACTCAAGATCACCGCCGCTGAGCTGACTAGGGAGGTCCCTATCGCCCTCTTGGCTGAAAACTATACAATTAGATAGACTGCGTAGAGGATGATCTGGTGGCGGTATAATCGCTCTGCGAACCTGTATATCTCCAGGATGTAAGGCTGGTGATCGGGTGACAATTACGAGTTTACCATGAAGGTCAAAGTATGAGGCTCCCTGCTGTTTGTCGAATGTGATAAACACTTCATCGGCGTCCAAATATTTAAATTCATCCATGATCCCGAACAATGTTACTCCTTGGTCAACAGGGATTCGAGATTTGTGTTTTAGAAGGCGAACTTCGCGCAACACTACTGCCTCGACTATAGAGCAGAGAAAGGGATCCTTTTTATAGTCCATGTTTAATCTTTGTAGGCGGCGAATAAACTGGGAGAAGCCCATCTGTTCAGCAGTTTTCTGACGTTTTAAAAACGTTACCGTATTGCTGGTGATGGCCGTGATCTTGCGTAAGCGATCAAGTTCTTTGTTTTGATTTTTGAAAAACCAAGATTCGGGGACTCTCATACTACAGTAATACTGGGAGTCAGTCATCGCTGCTTTTATGTGAGAATGTTGGAGTTTGGGGCCTCTTAATCATAGCCTCGTGTAAGGAAGTCACCCAAAAGGTTGCCAAACGGAAGGACAAAATTGCTTTGTGGCAACTCACTCTTCAAGAATTTTGATCATCTGGCGATTGAGAACAAGAGGTATGGGCTTATTCGCAACGTCACAAATTTCCAGGTTCTGTCTATCACGGCTCTGAAATTTGATCATACTGTCGCGCACGTTCACTTCCAAGTCGTAAGTCAGTAGTTTGCCCTTTCGCGCAATTGGAGCTCAACAGTACTTAGGAATTATGATACAAGTCTAACAAGAAACAAGACAATTTTGGGTTGAACCTGGGATATCACTTACTGACACAGCCTTCGATTGTATCATCTAAACTCAGCATGCCTTTCGCGCCAGCCCACCTGATTTGGACGCAAGTGCCAGTGCTAGATTTTGGCATCTTATCATGGATCGCCTCTAACAGCTCCCTGGAAATGGTTCCGACACCATCGCTGAATACACGACTCCCATCTTGAGATTTGACATCCGGTACGGGTTTAATAGTAGCTTGAATCTCATTGAGATCAACTGCTACAGGCGTTTCGGAGAAGGCTTGACCAATTCGTGCCGCACCTACAATCATGTCAACACAGATGGGTATAAAACGAACCTTCTTGTGATTGGCCGTATATTATCTACTTACTTCATGACAGTCAGTTTGGCTCAATACTAAAAGATGACCCATGATTATCAAAACATTGATACGTACCATCTAGCCGGAGAACGAATCCCCTGGAAGTCTCCCAACTCCGGTATCACTGTGGCATAACTTCGTAGTTCTTTGTTATCGTCGACAAATCCAGCCATGAACCAAACAGCATGCGATCGCAGTGACGAGTGCGAAAACCCTAGGAATTTGTATAGCCGCCCAGAAATTGAGAAACCGTCCAAAAGGACCTTCCTGAACCTTGAGTATATCTGCTCGAGTGAGACTGGAAGATACGATTAGTAAGATCAAAAGCTAATTCATAAATTCTGGGTTCAAGGATCTCTAAAATTTCCTTTAGACAGTGAAGCGATTGCCCAACTTGGACACGAAAGCGGCACGGGTGGGGGTGAAAATAAAAAGGGTTTTATATCAGCGGATCTGTCGGACATATTCTCACCTTTTGGATTAAAGTAAAGATCTTGGCCATCCTCGTCACAGAATTGCACCCGAGCAAAGTAACCGGTATGGCGTGGAAATTTGCGGAGAATGCGATTTTTCGCTTCTGGCTCAGGACCCGTGAAAATGATTCTCGTCGGGGTCACTTGTACCTTGTAGACCATGGTTAGGTTCTGGCGAGCTCGCTCTGAGAAGAGTTCTTTGGTCAATCCTTGTCTTATCTCCTTCTCGTTAGTTTCAAGCAGTGACCATATCTCATTTGCGTCAAACATTGTTGCTTCTGTGTGTGGTCCGGGGAATGGAATCTGCGAGAACAGTTCTGCGAGTTTCAGAAGTCAGCAATCGCCGCGTGCCAAACTGAGTGCATCCACGAGCTCGAAATCACATGAGACAGACAAACGTAGGGAAGGCCTAACGACGTGGTCAATACCTGTGAAGACATTGGGAAACTTACTCTTCACTGCGTGGGCCGAGAAAATGAATTGTGCCGACGAGTTTCCAACCTCAGTTGTTTCAGGATTCTCAGTTCGTCTGGAGATAACGTAGGATCGGTAAAGCCGGACGAGTAAATCCTGAGCAGTATGGGGTAGGAGATATCCGTTTTGAACCAGTGCCTGGAATTGATATAGGGTATCAAATGGAATTATTTGTGAACACTTTGTAATTATGGATTTGAAAGATGCCAGTCCTTCTGCCATGTAGCTGGATCCAAAAGACACAAGGGGGGCATTGTAAGTTGCAAAGTTCAGATACTCATTTTCTCTCAGCCGCTCTATATTCGAAGCAAACTCCTCCGGTGAAAGTATTAGGGAATAAATGAGCGATTGGCCGAGGACTTCACCATGATCTGCACTATCATGGGGAATCTTGCTCAGTCGCTCCCTTAACCTTGGACGAGGGGCACCGAAACTCTTATTGATGCTAAGGTTGCCGACCAAGGGAAATAGCTCATCGCTTTGATGGGGGAGTAGAAAGATTTTCGGTGGCTCCCAGAGCGTTAGGAATAAGGAAGACGGGTTACTAGAGATGACTACTTCGTGGATTGTTCTGTATGGAATCTCGACTTTAGGGCTCGTAGTTAGCAGTGGCTTTCATAAGTTAGAATTATAGGAATCATCCGAGTGTGTTAAGAGCTCTATGGATGATCGATGGACAAAGAGAAAGACCACTTACGGCGGATTTGACCAATTCTCTGTGAGAAGGAAACAATCAACATATTCTTGGCGAACTTGGCAATGGCTTCTTGCTTGAGCCATTGGATATCTGCCGTGTATTGCAATAAGCCTTTTCGATAGTCATAATGGCCACACGACATTTCCCAAGCCTTGAAGACGACATGCTTGTGGCTTTGGAGCTCTTCAACATGTTCAGAAGGGTGATTTCTCTCCTCTGCTCTCGATTCTAGCACCCTTAGTAATGTAGAATCGGCCTCCTTGTCACTTTCCATGCAATAGGTTGGTTTGCCTAGGAGGAAGAGGTGAGCTCTCATCTTCTGTGCGCCACCGAAAAGAGCCCCAGGTATAGGTTTCTGGCCATAGTGTCTCAGGAAGGTCTGCCCTTCTCTTCGATGAAGAAAGGTGAGGATAGCGAATGACTTGTAGCGAGGCTTGTCACAGGCCCAATCTATGATATGGAGTGGTTCCAGATAAGGCAACAACTGCGCTCCGAGGCTCTGGTCCGTAAAATCGGGTGGCACACCTTTCATGTAAACAGCGAACCCTTTGGGCTGATATTGCGACATGATTGATAGTCCGATTGAACTAGTTGGTTGGTGTAGGAACGATGATTAGAAATCAGGACTTAGGGGAGCATGAGGTGCGTGCCTTCTGTTCGGGGATGAGTGAGAATGGTAAGGTGAGAAGCAACGAGATAGAATAGTTGATGAAGAGACGGACGTGCGGTCGCAACAAGATGTATGATATCGATCAGAGAAGGCAAAAGAGGAAAAGAGACGGGGTAAAACCAAAGTGCGGGCGCGGGTTGTTGCGGGCAAGGTCGTACAAATATCGCGGGGGTCAATAGAATGAGACGAGAGCTGCCCATGCGATCGTACCTATCACATTCAATGTTGGTACCGGTATGGTAGGTATATTACCTAGGAGGTAGATATTTAAGCCACTTGCATAAAGTGCATGCGTGTCGGAGGTGTGCAGAACCTGGAAGTCAAGGTATATGTAGGTGCTTAAGTAAGGTAGCATGTAGTAGGTGTCGTTGCCATGGATGTATGTGTTTTAGGTAGGCTGATGGATAGCTGTGTGGTGTCACATTTAGGCCGTTCTCGTTCCCGCCTGCACAACTAAGTACTTTCTGACCTCTCAGTCGATTGCTGTAGAGAGCCAAGTTTGAAAGTGCAATTTTCAAAAAGTCCATGCATCCAATCTGCCGCACATATAATACCTACTCTAATACAGATGGTAGGCACCCAGCCCCGCCAGGCGTACCTGCTACAGTGCGACATTCAGCATTGAATAGATCCCGTCTGCTTCAACGGCTACCTGCATACTTGACCATTACCATACATATGTACTTACATAACCTACATAATACCTTACAGGGAAGTACTTCCACATGACATGAGACAGTGATTGAATGGCATCTGGCATACCTGACAAAATATGCGAGTTGTCTGTCTTACTGAACCCACCATCGCTGCCAACTTTCTCGTCTCAATTCTCTAGTCCTGAAGAACCTCCCGTCTGGCTCTTTTAAACTTCTGACAGGTAAAGCACTCTTCAAGTTCAACATGTAGTGCATAATGACAGCGACATTTGATTCGGCCCTAAATGATTATTTCACTGCAGCTGCCAGATCCTTCCGCAAAGGCAAAGCCTGTCAAAACCTGACACTCATAGTTATTAGGACGGTCCCCTTGCCTCATCAAGTAAACATTTGCATAGAAACGTGCAGAAAGCCTGCGCATGGTCAAGGGGCAGAACGACTTCCTCCAAGTTGCTAAGCTTCCTCTCTGGCTCCAAAACATTAATACTTTGGTCCTCTTGAGATCTTATCAGGAAAAAGTCTAAAGAATCCGTAAATAGCAGCTGGTGTTCACACATTTAGATCTAAGATTTTGAAGTCTTCTTAAATTCTGCGCAGCGTGTACATACTACCACGAAAAATCTTTCAAGGCCAGGCAGTCAAGAAAAGTTAACGTGTTGAAAGTACAAGGAACTACATACCTAGGCAAGTACTACCTAGGGGTACGTAAGCTGAACCCGTGAGATAAAACGAAAAGGGTAGCATAGAGCAGCTGCCTCTGATACTGTACCCAGTACTACCAGTAATTATGACTGGACGATTAGTGTTGCAACATGTAGATGTGGTGACTTGAGATCTAGAATACGCGCAAACAGAGTGATTAAGCAAAAGAAAGAGAAAAATAAAATAAAATGAGAATAAACAACAGATTCCGAGGAACAGCACGTGTGCTCTCATGCACCAACCAGCTTCTTTGAATCGCTGAATAACTAGAGGAGCCTTCATTTGATATACCCGTACGTTACCCTCACGTAATCTATCTTAAGGTCGATAAGTCTAACTGTAGTCTACTGCACCAGGCAGTTCTGAGAATCTTCAATCGTGTTAACTTTTGGTGAGTCGTATCATCATTCGAAACAACCTCTCGCCCTAATGCATCGCGAACGCCTTTCACACAATCTGGGTATCATAATGCTGGCGCCACGCAACACAATGAACGATCATTCGTCTTCCCAAATACCCATATACTCATCAAGAAAAAAAAGTAGTTCGAACCGAATATAAGTTAGGTGCAGCTGGCCGTTACGTATTAGGTGCTTTGTTTCGATAGTTTATTTTCAGTTTGAACTCAAATCGCGATTTGCCCAAGTCACCGAAAACGACAGGGAGAGGGCTAGGATTTAGAGGTTGAGGCGATGGTGGGTTAAAGATAATAGGGCAGTGTCGCGAAGGATTGTGATTCCTGGATCGCTTCTTTTTAGTCGGGGTCGTGGTCTGGATCCCCAGACGTTTTGTTAGCGCCTGTCTTTGATCCGAATCCCACTCGCACCCTAAAACCCCGAACCGGACATTCTCAGGGTTGGGCGGTCCCTGAGATTTGCATTTGCAGTGAACGATGTAGTTGCTACGGAGCCATAACAGGGTTTCATGTACACGTGTGTGTGTTGTGCAAGACACCCTGTCAACCTCGAAATATGTTCGGCCACATTCGCCATTTGCAAACTCTGCCTGAGGCCGACTCGAATTTGAGGCCAAGCATTGTGGCCTACGCAGGGTCAGGTAGTCGACGAAGTAGAAGGCCTCCAGGTTCTTGAAAAGAGCAGCAAATTCGTACACGTGACGGGGGTACGGATGCTTCCCAAGGTAAGAATGGACTCGTCCACAATGCGCACAGACTAAGTCGTTATCCCAATCGTGATGATAACGAATAGCCAATCGACGGACATTGGCGAGCTGACCCAGATCCAGATGTTCTGCCCATTTACCGAGACATCGAGTATGCGTCATACCGGGATAGTCAATGCACACGACGTCAGATGACCGTTGGAGTAGAATGAGCTGTCCATCATATAATCTCAGATTACTTGGCTGTGCGAGTATCTTCTTGACCAAACACTTGGCTTCATTGCACGAGTCAGAAAGCTGGGAAAGCGTCTTATTCATGAGGATGTAGTGCGAGTTATTGGCACACTCAAGGCCAAAGATGGGCTTTAGAACGGCAGAGTACAGGACGTTCTCACCCGACGTTCCATCCGTCTGCCCTTCAGAGAATGTCGTAAGTCCATCCCTACCGACTCCCGCGGAAGAGGCGTACCCAGCCGATGTGCTAGCGAGTTTGAGAAAATGGATCCCAGGCGTGAAAATAGCCTCTTGCCAAATCATATACCGAATATCGTACGGCAGCCTCTTGAAAAGATCAAACCGTTGAAGACTCCGAGGCACAGTGAACCTCAGAGACTCTGACGGCACGGAGAGCGAATGTGCCATCGTGGCTGGCAGAGGCCTACGACGAGGGGCTTTCGGGCAAAAGCTGCAATAGCAAGGGCTGCATTTGCAGGGCTGAAAGTCGGCGCCCAATGAAGATCGCAAGACAAGAGTAGCGAGATACCGGCCTTAGTATAGGAGCATTCGGATCGGGACTCGGATGCGTAAGTTTCGCCGGGCGCCTCACGTAACTGCGGCTCTCGGTCAAGAAGCAAGTTGGTGTGGTGTGCACGTTAGTCCGTGTAAATAAGGAGGCCCGTAGAGAACCATATACAAGATAAGCCTTTCCTTCTCTTCAACGACGAAGGCTGGGTGTTTTTTTAGACAAAAACCAGCTTCCGAAGCGGTGGCGACAGAAAGAGACAAAAACACGGAGTCGGTTGATCGGCCTGCCTGCATGTGTGTTATTGAGGTGTGCTTGGAGGCCGATAGGCCATTACCCTTGGCCCGTATGGGCGACAGCGGACCGAGAGAGAGAGAGAGAAAGAGAAATAGAGAGACGAAGAGAAGATGGCTTCAAGATGAACTAGGTTCAAGAGTGCAAGAGGTTAAAAGATTCAAGATTTACCTGGATCTAGGGAGGTAGGACAGCGTTGGTGGACTTGATGGCAAACAAATAACAGCAAACAAATTACATTGAATGGACGTTGCAACGCGACCTTGTATGGTGCGGGTTGCGATGCACCTGGGCAAATACCTTAAGTACCTAATGTGTGTACCTGCCCACGGTCTTACCATGTGATAAGCGCAAAAAGGGCTCAAATTAAATGAGGACAAGACACGAGACACGGAAAATGTGCCACGAATACAATTGGGTACGAAGCCATGACACACAATTCACGTCTAAACCGGATGAGGCTGAAGTTTGTACACGATATGCATGTATTTTACGTCTCGTCCCAGCTATTGTGTGTACTTGGATCTACTGTAGCAGTATCTACTTAGCAGGTAGGTATAGGTGCCTTACATGACGCTTAGACACTCAACTCGGTGCTTTTGGTACCTAATCATGGGTCCTGATTATCTGCTTTGGGGGAGTGTGGGCCCTGTGCGCTGTTGTCATTAGGATGCTTTTCTCTACAAGCGCGCTATTCCGAAAAGCTGCTTTCAATAGATTCACTTCTCTCCTATAGTCATATTCGGATTTTCCAGCGATTTTAAGGTTGAGAACCTGAAAGTCTAAACTTTGAAAGTTGCATCTATTAAGATACCTACTTAGGTAGATACCTACATACTACGTTCGTCGGCGTTTTAGACCCACGTGGAATATTTGGTGGGGGTGGGGAGATCTACGCAGGGTACCTATGTAGGTGGTTAGAAAGTATAGCAGTAGCCTGGACTTTAGAGGTTTGGTAAAAAAGAAAGAGAAAGAAAGATAGCCACACCCTTCTGGATATCTATATATAATATTCTGAGACGGTGTGGACCCGAAATGCGTTGCCCAACTGCGTAATCGTTTAAACTTTACTATTATTAGCAGATACTAAGGGAGAAAATCTGTCCGACATCCTGTTTCTTAAAGTAATGCAGCCTTAAAGGACGCGCACGGTCTGCACCCGATGCTCGGATGCGCGAACAAGAGGGCCTAGAACAAGGAGAATAGGTAGGTATCTGCCAAGCGATCAAGTTTAGAGTAAGTAGACAACAAATCCATTACTTCATTCTTTAAAACTCGATATCCACCGGCTCGCTCTCGAAGGTCCCTTTCAATGCGGCATCATCGGCTCCCGTATTCTTCAATGACTCGGCGGAGATGTCCTCCTTCTTTGACGGCCACACGGCCTTCCATTCACCTTTGCAGACCACCTTAACCCTGCCTTGAAGTTCATCGAGGGGCACCATGGGTTTCTTGAGCAACACCTCCCGCTCTTCCGTCTGGCCCGGCTCGATCGTAACGTACGCGTCGTCCCCCGGAGGCATGAGCCGGCGCACCTGGATCGTCGGGATGTTGACCGTGTCTTTTCCCTCGGGTGTAAACGACAAAAGGCCAAGCTGCACTGCCAACGGGTCGAGCGGTGAGTTCCACGTAAACACCGTTATGGGGCTCGAATGCGTGTTCGTGATACCTATCTTCAACTTGGGAGGCGACGAGCTGGCCTGTTGAACAGATACTTTAAGCGCTGACAAGACTTGGTCCGACATGTTGATACGCGCTTGCTGTGAAGCACCAGAAGACCAAATGTTCCAGAAGACAATTAGGGTAACTGCAACGGCAAGTATGGCGAAGACCCGACCCCGCGAACGTGAAGACTGCTGGGGAACCATGAACGAATGCCCCCTAACGTCGGCAATTGGCTATGGTGGCGTGGTCGGTGCGGGGAGTTGCGATACTTTGATCCTTCGTCGAGAGATTGAGGATAAGATAGAACAAATTTCATGCGATTGAGGTGTGGAAGTAAGTGGAAAGTAAGTCAGTCGACCATTACATCAAAGCTTAAGGAATGACCTAGGTATTAGTTCACGGGTCTGACGTAGCACACTCATGCTGTCGGATAGGCACCATCCAAGAGGGCTTGGCGATAAACACTTGATATCTTATCCAGCTTCTTAATTCGGGGTCCCGCCTTGGCCCCTACCGGTATTGCAATGGCGCTACGCGCGGCCAACCTCCTTTTATCAGTTCTTACACGCCACTACTGTTTAAGAAGGCGGTTCTATCAAGGTTCTTGGCTCTCAGAACGATCAACGCGGACTCGAGCGGAGCGGTACGATTTTAAACACTACTATTATACGATACGAAACAAGACTATACCACAGATATATGAATGCCATCGCAAAATGACTTAGCATCATCCATCAGGCGCTTGGCGGTTACTTGGCGCGCAACTCCCGATGCGGACCTCGCCTCTGGGATTTAATTGGATGTCAGTCGAATTCCTCGGTATCCTTACTAACCGGCATACTTTCCAAAACGGGCAGGTATTCGAACAAAGTTATGGTGCCCTGTTGTCCTGATTAGACGGTTTCTATTACTAATAATGCTTAACGTGCAACCAAGTAATGTGAGTAGAGCGCAAACTACGGACTTACATACATTTTGATATTATGAAGATGACTGAACGCACTATAATAGTCTTAGAATTTGGCATTGTTGGCCCCTGAGTACCCGATATTGACGAATTAGAGTCATTCTGTGGCAGATATGATATCACGAACGTGTATTCAGCTCCTACACTCGCCAGCAGAGAACAAAAGCAGCAGTCTGTAATCGAATTGGCGAGGCTAGAATTACCATTTCGAGAAATCGTCCGTTCTCTGCTGTGAGGCTGAACCCGATTCGGTCCCTGATGATCGGCAAGCGCCATCAAAAATGATGGGCACGACCTTGCCGAGGATCTAACAACGGAGTCGCCAAGCAACGACTTCGAAATGCTTATTACGCGGAAGATGCTTGGCCATCGTATATCCCCGACCAATCCGGGTGCCATGAACGCGTCTGAGTCGAGTGCTATACTGTATCTCATACAACATAGACGTCAGACGTCGGAAGTCAGAAGAACTCGAAGCGTCCCGATTTACAGTGGCCGATGAGTCAACTTGGAAGAAATTATGAACGAGGAAGTTTTGTGCTCGGGTCATAGCAGTTGACGAGTCGAAAGTCGGGATCGACAATTGCCAAGTTCTTGAACAACACCACATGGATATCGTTACTGCGAAACCCTGAAAGTCGGTCGTCGATCTTCAGGTCTCCCCTGACGTCCTTCTACTATCAGTATGAGTATTGCACATCGCGCGGCATTAATCGCTTTCATAGGCTGGGAAATCCGAAGCGGTTTAATATCGAGGAAGGTCTGTCTCAGGATACCTTTAGATAGGTGTCATGATGGCCATAAATGGTAAGCCACAAGCTTCACCTCTCTCTTCTATGATTGAAAATAGCAAGGGTTACGCGGACCGCCGAGGGGATCTGAAAACGTCTACTTCAAAGCACATGCCTCCTTTGGTATCGTTCGTCTCTGATCGGCATCGTCAGCTGTCTTGGGACTATAGCATCTCTTCGTAGTCGGAACTATCTCGCTTCTTGATATCTCTTCATTGAGTTGGTAGGGGATGTATTCGAGTATAAAGTTGAGCCGTTTCCCGGGCTCCAGTTAGTTTCGTCCCATCCTATCCTTATCACCATCAATTTCATTCTTCAACATCCCGCTCTTTTCTCAGACTCGTCGCTCAAGGCCTGGTTTCTTCCGTCACCATGAAGTTCGCTGCCGCTGTTTCCGCCCTTGCCACTATGGCTAGCGCTGCTTCCATCAGTATCGGCAAGCCGATCTCGCCTCTTGATGTAAAAATTGAGATGATTGGAAACACCGGTGTGAAAGCTAGCATTACCAACAAAGGCACTGAGGATCTCAAGGTCTTCAAGACCGGTTCGTTCCTCGATAAGCGACCAACGGAGAAGGTCAAAGTCTCCAAGGGCAAGTCCAAGGTCCCTTTCACTGGTGTCCGCCTTCGCGTCAAGCAAAGTGGTCTTAAGGAGTCTGCTTTCCAGGTCATTCCCGCCGGTAAAACGGTTGAGACCGAGTTTGACGTTGCTCAACTACACGACCTGAGCGCTGGTGGTGCCTTCGACCTCATTTCCGAGGGTGCTCTGCAGTACGCCAAGGCCGGTAGCAACATCATCTCTGGCTTTGTTCCTTACTCGAGTAACCTAGTTTCAGCTTCTGTTGATGGTCTTGCCGCCTCCAAGGTCTTCAAGTCTTTCCATGCGAAGATGAAGCGCCAGGATATTCAGAGCGACTGCACCGGATCCCAGCAGAGTGCCACAGCCGACGGTATCAACGCCTGCGCCGATCTTGCCAAGCAGGCCGCCTCCATTGCTGAGTCAGACGACAACAAGCTGATTGAGTACTTCAAGAACGCGGACTCCGAGACGCGGTCCTACGTCGTGGATGTCTTCAACAATGTTGCTGCTGAGTGCGGCAGCACATCCTCAGGAGCTCCGTACTACTGCTCGGACGTCTACGGCGCCTGCGAAGACGGTGTTATTGCCTAGTAAGTGATTTCTAAGACTTCACTCGATTGAGATGACAATTACTAACGACTGCTACCCACAGCACTCTGCCTTCGGAGGGATACATGGTGAACTGCCCCATCTTCTTCGACGAGCTGCCTCCTGCAAGCAGCCAATGCCACGCCCAAGATCAGCAGACCACCGTGCTCCACGAGACTACCCACCTGACTTCGGTTGCTGGCACGGATGACTACGGCGGATACGGCTACGACTTCATTCAGAGCCTCACCGCTGCACAGAACTTGAACCACGCCGACACCTACACTCTTTTCGCTCAATGTAAGTTTCTTTTCCTTAACATAGAGTAAGCACTGTTGCTGATTTTATTCCTCTTTAGCTATCTACGCCGACTGCTAAGCGTCACTACCCTGGCGGATCTGCTGCCGAACAGGCGGAGATGTTTGGTCGATGTTGATGGTATTGCTCTGTATGAGCTCAAGCTGTATATAAATAGCTATTTATGCCTCGATTGCCTATACTTTTTAAGGCACGAGTCTATCGTATAAATACCATTCCCATTAAAAAAGTTCTTCTCTCGTTTCTCAATGTGTGATTGTTTGTCGTTGTTAGTTGCTCATCCTAGATACTTGTCGGTACATATAGTGATCAGCACATCTATCATAATCCTTCTACGATGTAACATTTCGCTTCTAGATGGCTGACTTGCAAAACACAGGGACTTACACGATATTTATTTTGAATTGAATATCGCAATGACATTTTTTGTGGTTAAAACTGCTCTTTTCAAATATATCGTCCTGTAAAATTGTTTCGGGATTCATTTATTCGTTAGTAGAAGCCTGGATAAGTTTAGCCGCTTCGGTGCATCTGATTCTCAACCACGCGGCGGTGTTCGAGAAATACAACTAGAAGAGGAATAAAACGTATAAATTTTGATATATATATATATATATCTATTGAGAACTTTTCAATTGATTATTCCATCGATATCTGCACATCAAAGGTTTTTTTGGGTCTTTTAGCCAACATTGCAATAAACTTGAAAATTAGGAAGGAAATATCGCTAAGAACCGCGCCTTGCGCTTCGTATTCTGGTATAATTTTTTTGTTGAACAACGTGGTTAGTAGAATCAGTGTATGTGGAAGTCGGAGGATCTCGAAGGCCGTTATTGTACGGTATGAAGCTTTTGTTTGGTCCGGCGCTGGTCCGAGACCGTACCTCCGTATTGACTAGCCCGAATATAGGTAGGCTCGGAACGGGACGGAGTGGTCAATAAGCCGTTAACATAAACATGCGCATGCGATCCGTCGCGGTTCGGGATCGACACAGGCTTTGCTCTCCGCCTTCCTTTCCATCTCTTTTGGGGTAATTGTACATATAGAATGCGGACGGTCGGAGATATTGGAGTAGTTGGGGGTGAGAAGGACTTATATAACGGTATAGTTCTGGCAGAGCATTAATCCCCTTAGAAGATGAGTGTCATAACCAGTTCATGAAGCATAGCCTGCACCCATCACCATGCAAGACTCCGGTATCCTACTTCGTGTTGCTGGCGCTCTGGTGCTTGGTTACATTCTTCAACGGCTCATCCGCTCCGTCCTATCACCCCTGCGGTCTGTGCCAGGGCCATTCCTCGCACGATGCAGCGACTTATGGTATCTGTGGCATGTGAAAAATGGACGTTGGGAGGTGCGAGACATAGAATTACACCGGAAACACGGTATAAATATCCCAACCCACGCCAAGGAACCATAGCAAGCTCATCGTTGTTACTACAGGTGTAATCGTTCGTTACGGTCCTAATCGCTACAGCATCAGCGACCCGGAGGCTTTGAACGTCATCTACGGCCACGGCACACGCTTTGCTAAGTCCTCTTGGTACAATGCGTGGACGGCGCCCGACAGTTGGAATGTCTTCGCCGATCGCTCGATTCAGCGTCACGCGAACACACGGAGACAGCTGCAGAACACATACTCGATGACCTCGCTGGTATCTTACGAACCTTACGTCGACCAGTGCGCCGATATCTTCTCGCAACGCCTTTCAGAAATAAGCGAGGCGGGTACGCCCATCGATATGGGACACTGGCTCCAGTGCTATGCGTTCGATGTCATTGGCCAGATCACGTACGGAAAGCGCATCGGATTTTTAGACCAGGGCGCTGACATCCAAGGGATCATGCAAGCGATTGAGAAAGGGCTGGCCTACGGCACGCTGGTTGGGATCTATGATCGTTTCCATCGTGCCACATTTGCGCTGGTGCAATTCCTTGCGGGCAAAAAGGGCGCCGGGCGAGAATACATCGTGAGACTCTCGACGGCCAGCATTGCAGAGGAGCAAGCCAAGAAGAAGGCCCGAGCAAATGACCCAGATACCATAGGCGCCGAGCCTTTCGTCTCGAAGTTCCTAGCCAAACACGAACAGGACCCTGAAAAGTTCACCATGCAACATGTCTTGACCGGATGCACGACGAATATGGCGGCTGGGTCTGATACTACTGGAATCAGTCTCTCAGCCATTCTCTACTACCTAATTAAAAATCCAGAGTGTCTGCAAAAACTGCGTGAAGAGATTAGGGAGTTCCAGGAGCAGGGCTTGTTGTCTGTATCCTTCGGCTTCAAAGAGACACAGCAGATGCCTTACCTTCAAGCTGTCATCAAGGAGGCATTACGGATACACCCAGCAACGGGTCTGCCCCTGGAACGAGAAGTACCGGAAGGTGGTGCAACTATTAGTGGTCGCTTCTTCCCGGCGGGTGTAAGTTTTGTTGAATTACGGCCCAGACATCAGAGTCAATATCTAACCGCGCTGCAGACGATCGTCGGCATCAACTCCTGGGTGGCTCATAGAAACACCGAAATTTTCGGTGCAGACGCCGAGAAGTTTAGGCCGGAGAGATGGCTAATAAGCGACGAGAATAAGCTTTCTGCAATGAATCGGCAATGGATACCTGTAAGTGCCGGTCTCGTATGAAACTCTCTTCTTCAAATGCAGCTGACGTACTATTTCTCTTGTAGTTCGGCGTGGGATCTAGAACTTGTATGGGTCGCCACATTTCTACACTTGAGATAAGCAAGTTGATACCACGCATCGTCCGTGAGTTTGACTTTGAGCTTACAAACGAGAGTACTGAGAATTTGTGGGCTACTAAGAATTATTGGTTTGTAAAGCCCCAAGGATTCAATGTCAAGGTTACTTGTCGTGAGCCAAAAACATAGGGAGATAATATGCTCAAGTGAAAAAAATCCATCCCTTAAGTTATATAATATTGGACGCCCGCGGTTCAATCAAACTCGAGGAAAGAAAACCGGGTAGCAGAAAGAGAACAAAGCGTGGCGGTAAACGAGATGATCACTTAGCAGGCCCTCGATAATTATACCAGACTCTGAGAGAGAAGAGCGTATTGACTTTCGTGGAAATCGATAATTCGTTATATTACAATAGCTACAGCACGTTCGAGATTGTGGCATATATCACTCATTGTATGAGGATGATTAATAATCATGTCAATGAATGTAGGATATCGTAAATAATTTAATTCCTAACGTCCTCAGATATCCAGGGTTATCACCGAGCTCTGTCCAGGGTTCCAGTATGCTATGAGCCCAACATATTCCTGTGCCGTTGCCATTTCTAAAAACGCCATAAGTGAGTACAAGACGATGATAGGATAGCCATCGGTATTCCAATAAATGAATGCAGACACCCTGACGCCTTGTGGTAAAAATATATGCAGAGTGATTGACAGTTGTATGACGAGCTTTACGCCGGTTCAAAACATAGACAAGAAAGTTTCATGACGTCGTAACTGAACAAACTGGTTCGGGCAACCTAATTACTAGGAGTTGTGGAGGGACCTCGGTCCGGATTCGCAGCAGTCTGTCCCGCTGCCGTATATGGTGGTCCATAGTGACCGTGTAATTCGAACATTTCATTCACAGTTCCTAACGCCCCGGCCCCAGCGTTACTATCCCCGCGGGCACGATTCTGGCCAGACACGTCGCTGTTTTTCCTCGAGTGAGCTTTTGCAGGCCGTGTGATGCTGTCTGACCGGCGTTGGGGTTCCGCCTCGCTATTTTCAATCGTGTATATCTCTGACACGCCGTGAGGTCCTTCCAGCTCGCTTGTGTCACTGGGTTGTCGACCGTGGCCAAATGGTATCCGGGAATCCTCGCTGACTCTTTGCGACATGCGGACAGTGCCGCTGTCATGGCGCGGATATGAATCGAGACTCGACTGACGGCCGTCAGACGTGATAGACGACGCGCAGTTGAACGATGTAGCCCACAATGGAGGCGACGAAGTACCGGAGTTTGTGAAGTTAGGAGTACGAGACGGCGAGCGATCGGTGGTAGCATTAGTAGCTGACCGAGATCGCAAATGTGGCGACGGTAGCATGATCGGGAATCTATGCAAAGGGTCTACATCGGTAGTAGAATCGATTTCGGAAACGGTGGGCTGCCCGAAGCCTGATTTGTGAGAACGAGGCTCGCTATCGGATTCGTGCCTGGATTCAGCAGCCTTTTCTGCGTCTCTCGCGGCCTTCTCGGCCTTCTTGAGCCGCCAGACTATGAAGGTAGCCGCAATTATGATGGCAACCAAAATCACAATAGCACCGGTGACTATTCCGCCCAGCGCGCCAGAGGAGAGTCCACCGCCACCCTCACCACTATCGCTCGTTTGGATAGCGTCTACCTTTGCGACGGTACTTGGAATGAGCTGCGGAACCTCTACTACCGTTGGGGAGCCGGAGGATGTGTTTGGACCGTCTGTTATAACGACCAGACTCGTAACAACGGTAATGGTCGTGTGGCCTCTTGAATCAGTTGTCGTCTTGGTTTCGGAAACTGGTAACGTGTTTGGAGTGGTATTATAGCAGACACCTGTGCCACAGACCAAGCCATTGCGACAGCAGCCACCTCCAAGCGAAACCGGGCAGCCAAACCAGTCTGGTGGGCATGACTGGGACATGGATTCGCCTGGAGGCGCGTTACAATTGCCGCTATCGTTGCAAATAAGTCCAACTTCACAACACGAACCTAAGGCAGTTTGTTAGCTACAAAGTCAACCGAACGACACAAGCAGACTCAGAAGCTGAAGATACTCAACAGCAGATCGACCTAGGTCAGTCGTCGAGGAATTACTTTGTCCTATAAACTTACCCGCGCCAAGGGTTGCCGGACAATTGTACCATCCAGTCTTGCCACCACATGAGGTCGGGCCAGCTGTTGTGGCGTAGCATGATGCTGTGTCGCATTCGAAATAGTCTGGGCAGCACTGCAATATTAAGAGTCAGTTATCGCCATCTTAGGAGTGATATATAAGCTTCTGGTTCGCATATCTAGGTCGAGTAGAAGTCTCATTCCCTCCAGATTCACTTACTCCACCGCCGACCGAGGAAGGGCATAAAGACCAGCCATCTTTTTGGCAGACATCCTTCCTCTTCACATGCTGAAGAATGTTCAGGCTCTTTTCAATCCAGAGAACCTCGTATTCCCCGTCGTTCTCTCGATTTGCTGAGGCCATTTGTGTTGACGCCCCCAATACTAGTAACCCCACGCAACCTGAACACTGCCAAAGACCCCGCATGGTAAGATTATGGTGATATGAGCAGATATCCTGCGTAACATGTAGTTGGCTTATGCGATGATCACAGCGCAACGGAATCCAACGTTTGGGATTTGCACTCGTGCTTTTATCGTATTTGAGGATCGCTATTTGGGCTTGGTTCGGGTCAGGACCTGACGTTCAGCCAGGCATATCAAGCATATCATCGAAGTTCCTTGGGCAGATATCACGAGGTCAAGCGCTATCCGTTGAGAATACTAGAGTGGTATCGCATCCAGAAAAAGTTGTCTGGAAATGAAGCGCAAAAGAGGAAAGCGCATAAACAGGCCGGTAATATGACTGAAGAAGAAGGATTACTCTGTTCCGAAGGAAAATGATCGAGACGACACATAATATTCTTACCTGTCAGGCTGGGCTTATGGGACCGAGAGTATGGATCTACTAGTATCTCCAAGACAGGGCCTCCACGCAGTACGCAGTTCTAGCAAGGATACGAAGAGGTGGGATGGGGTCTTACGATAGCACTTTCGGAGGGGAATCTCTGTGAATAGCGTTCTTGGCCTATGGGAAAGCGAAAAGAATTGTCACGGCGTCCAACAAGAAGGGCTACGACTGGCCAGCTAGCCAATAACAATCGTGCTCGTTGATATTTATACCAAGCTGAGGTGTATGCATGTTAGCTGCGTCGCTTTCCGACCCCAATAGTGCCCAGACCCCGCCGTCAGCATCTCACTGCCTGGTGATTGGACCGAGAAGCGATCTATCAGCTATCGGGCTGTAGATTATCGACGGCGAGAGTGAGTGGGCGTGATCACGTCGTATTGACGCATCTATCTGGATGTTGCGGGTGTCTGGCCGGCAGCACTGACTGGTCGATGGTTGGGTGTGAGAACACCCATACGACGCAGCCTGCCGATGATTATGGGCCTGTGGTATGATACCGTGCATGCTGCAAGACATCCGGTAGGAAAACACCCTGGCGGAAATCATGTGCAACACTTCGAGAAGAACGAGTGTTGCTCTTGTTAAGATGGCTCTGATTTGTTCATCTAGAAGTTGTAAGCTTGTACGCCTCGGCAGTCACGAAGATTCGCTCTCGATATTGTTTCGGGCCGTTGGGAACCTAGCCATTCCGGGTTGCACAGTTTTTCCATTCTATCGCTTTTGCCTACATTTATGGTATTAACGGGCTTAAGTTCTTTGGGAGTTGTACAGGGGTGATGAGCTTAAACTACCCTACCCAGCACGTCCGAAAGGTCCGCTGTTGTGAATATGGACGGCCAAGGTACATTCTATATGAATATCAGCGTCCTGTCAAAGAATGTCCATCAGGATTTCCCATCGCCTTCGCAATAACCGTTAACTAGCTTCAATGAATTAGTGACGTTAGGTTTCAAAGCAACTCTCTGCGAATTGACCACTTGACAGAAGTACATTGACTCAATCGCTCAATCGACCATGATGCGAATTGAACAGCTAAAACTTAAGTGCGACGTTCCCTTGGCCCTCGAGCACGCGACTCCGGACAACTACCCAAATCGTCGAGTAAACCGACTTTTTGCTTCTTCGCTATCACGCCCACCCAGATAGCCGAGTACAATTCGGGTTCGCCAGTGCTCGTTCCCTAGCGGCATCTCGGAAGCTCATAGACCTTGACCATCGACCTTACACGACATGAATTACGAGTGATCTGAAACTCCAAATAAGCCATCGCGCAAGAGCTTGATGGACGTGTACCACGCATAGCTTTTCTAGTGTCAGGAGCTCGGTCAACACGTGGCTTGTCGATATGCTCGTATTAGTTATTAGTTACCACCACGGACGGCATTTGGTCTTTGATAGCGTGTGAGCTAATAACAGCTTAGTGGAGTCTCTACCTAAGTCTCAACTTTTTGCTCGACGTGGATGACTTCGAAAGTTGATGAGTACGTACTGACTAAACCGGTATACTTGCAGAAGTAGACAGATCTCCGTAACCTTACCGTAGGTAAAACGGTTCTAAGCAATCTGACAATATATTGAAATTACTATTGAGCCTGTGCATGCTATCCATGTCGCATATTGAATCCGGTTTTCGTAGCAACCTGACTCGATATCCTCACTCTTATCCAATGTCATATAACGTACCGTATAGGCATACGAATATCCCTCATTCCACCAAAAAGGCTTCTATTTTTTTTGACATGATTTGAGAAAAAATCCCAACGTCTATGCTCACAGTAGCTTAGTGAGCAGATCACGCCCCCAAGGAAGCTCAACCCCGCAAGTTGATCTCCTTGCCACTTAGAATGCCTGACCCCTGACTTCTCCACTCCAAGAACAGTTGAACAACACTTACTACTCTACTAGCCACTCTCATTACGCTGGCCCAGAACCTGCTTCCGACTTTTGAAGGTAGCAGACCCTCCGAGAATCTCTTCCTAGCCACGAGGGCGAAGCTAGGTACACTTAGTTCAGTACTTACAGCATAATTGTGCCTGTTCCCCGTGCCCCCCTTGTTCGGAAGAGGACCCAAAACGGATGAATGACTAAGATTCCAAAACTAGTTCACGGTAAACGTTTTGCCCATCATCCACTTATTATTATCATCGTGATATCGTCTGTCGCCTTAACCTGCAGCCCACCTTTTCTCTCGCCTTTCCTATTCACCGAATAATCAAACTGTTATGATATGATTCCAATTCAACGGCCACACATACCCACCGTCCCGCACATATATTCAAATTCAGGCTTAGGATGAGCTGGGGTAGCACTCGCTGTCAGAGGTTGGATGCTTGAAATGCTTGTGGATCTGCGCCCCGACGGTTAGCAAAATGCTATTGTTCACGAAGCTTGCGCCACCCAAAGCTCCGAAAAGACGATCGAGAGCAGGTCAGTCGGACCCGGATACGACGGCGTTGTCTATAGGTATCTCGCTTGACGCGTGCTACCTAGGCTACTTCCTGTACCGCCTTTCAATCGAACCTCAGAGCTGACCAATAGTCATGATTATATAGGTTGCGCTTATTGGTATGCTTGACCATGGAAGCCTGCATGATTTGCTGATGACACAGATATAGACTGACGCACCATCCAGTAAAGAGAAAGTATGAGCATTCCCGATATTCAGTCCCCCAATTCTAATACGAGGGGTCACAATGCTGACGGGTCACGTGGATTTAAAAGAAGAAGAAATGCGACGAGAAACGCCCACAATGTTCGCGATGTGCTGAACGTGGTGTGGATTGCGCCTATGAGGCAATTAAGCCTCGCCAACGAAAAAAGAGGGATTCGCAGTCGAATTTCAGGATAGACACATCTTTAGAATGTATCTCATTGGGGGAGTACGAATGGGACGAGCAGGCGGTGACACCCTGCGAATCAGAATACCTCAGCCTATCGCCCGCGTCACAGATACTTACCGATACTAGCGGTGATTTGACTTCTACTTCATACGAGACCGAGGTTGACGATCAACAATGTCAGAACCGGCAGGTCGTTCGAAGAGAATCGTACTCCAGTGTATTGTCTTCTGCTCGGTCCCTGCCACCGGAGCTTGCTATGATCGCGCCATGTCCCGTAGGGTCCCCTACACTCGAGTTCTGTATACCAGCATTCTCGGAATTCTCAGACCGCCCCAATCGCCGCGCTTTAGTCGATCATTTCTGTAATGTGTTGTCCCATCTCATCGTGTTCAGGGAGGAATCGGGCAATCCGTTCCAACAGCTAGTTCTTCCGCTCTCTCACAACAGTTCGCCTGTTATGAATGCCATCTATGCTCTAGCCAGCGCTCATTTGGAGTACCGCGGCGTTCAAAATCCCGAAAAGTCACTCTACTTTCATAACCAGGCTATTCAAGGATTATCGAGAGTTATTGAAAACCAGGGAAAAGTTAACAAGAACGAGTTGCTAGCCGCTATCATGCTCCTCGTCTATTACGAAGTGGTAGGTTGCTCTGAAAGCACACAAAATACACAAAGGATTCACGGCTGACATTACCTTAGCTCGTGCAACGAGGACGAACAAATATCATTGACGGGCACCTAAAAGGGGCCTTCGCTATCATGTGCTTGAATCAAGAGTTGTTGACCCCTGTTGGTCTGTTCCTGGAACGCGTACGTTGCCCTAGTAGCTAACCTCGTGGTTTGTACTCGTACTTAGCACTAATGAAATTCTTAGGCGTTCGGATTCTATGATGTAATCACAGCTCTATCGTTGGGGACGCCTCCATTGTCAACGGCCCCGAGTGCAGGTGGTCTATTACCGGTCCCACCACTCGATGCTCCTCCCGCCTCCCCACTAACCAATGTCGACACCTTATTAGGAATGGCCACGACATTATGGCCTATTATGCATCGCCTCTCTAACTTGCTGTTTACTAAAAAGGAGCTAGAGGACGCCCAACGGATGAAACAGGCATCCAAAGTGGCCGTGCTTCGAACCGAGTTTGAAACAACATCGCAAGCGATTGAAGCTGCACTGACACAATGGAAGCCCTGTCTGCCGCCCAATATCACAATTCAGGACGACGTGCTGGTGCTCAAAGGCGTAGTCGGGGAAGAAATCCCGGAGACGGCGCGGCTCCAGTCTATCTTACACAACGCCCTGGCATACCGTCACAGCGCGTTCGTCTATCTGTATCGCACAATCTACGGCTATCCGCCCAAACATGAGCTGGTACAGCAACACTCGCACTCTGCGCTGCACCACTGCGTCCAGACCACGGCTGCCCGGGGCCCCATGAGCGCTTTACTCTGGCCACTATTCGCGGCGGCGTGTGAGGCGATTGACAGCAAAGACAGGGAACTTGCGCGGAAGGCCTTCAGCGAGATCGAACAACGCCAAGGGATGACCAACATCCAAGAAGCTTGGAGGATTATCCAAGAGGTATGGAAAAGACTTGACTCGCTAGAAGACGACTTTCCCATAGGGACAACGCCCGACCTCTGGAGGACCGTCTGCGCTGAGATGGGGGTTACTATTGTGTTCGGATGAACACTAAAGCTCGAATTACATGTAAAACATTTTTAAGTGGCAAAGATAAGTCATATTCTATGGAAGTAGTATAGATAAAGAAGATCAGTCTAGGTAATGCTAAATTACAGACTAAAACACGAACAAAAGCTTGTTAATTAAGACAGTATGAGAAATCGAATAAGAGGTTACATGTAGTCGAGTGGGCCTCGAGATCTATCGGTGTGATATAAATAAATATAGCTTCTCCACGTACATAACATACCTACATACATACTTACATGTACCTAGTATACCCAGGTAGCATACTTAATTAATGATTTAGGCGAGGTTGTTGCCCGGTTCAGAGAGTGATCATCGCACGTTACAACGAATCCATCCATCCCATCCATGCATCTAGCATGAGAACAGGCGTGCCACAACTCGTCGTCCTCAATGGTTCATCTCACTGGAAGAGATAACAATAAGCACGATAACTACGTAGGAGCCATAACCCAATGTCATTACTGTTCTTGGCACGAAGTGTGTGGGTACCTATACTATACCTGATGGACCTTGGGCTCCATCGAGCGTTGGAAGTGCCGGTCGGTATTATTATTATTATTATATTCCCAGGCGCAGTTTGCGACTCGCCCGGTGGATTGCAGAGTTCGGGTCGTCACCAATTGTCTCGGAACCTTCAATCCTGCCTCCTTGCCTTTCTATCGTGGCCCGTCGGATCACTCCGTTTTCTTATCTCGTGCCGACCTTTCTCGCTTGCTTCCGAGAATACGGTTTGTGGTTCCGGATGGGTAACGTAAAAAACACTTACAGCATGCATGTCATTTAGGTAGGTAGTATATGTAGTATACTTACTTACAGAGTATGTAGGTACCTAGGTAGTTACCTGTTTAGGTGGTTCTCCCTGCTGCTGTGTCCCCGCACCCTTCTAGAACACGGGGTAGAAACACACTACCTACCTAGCAACACACGTGTATGATGAAGCTAGCGCACTGTCCTAACCGCTGCTGTCTAATACTGCTGCACAGTAGCTGAGCTTAGTCCGACACGGGCTAGTCCGAGGTACTGAATCCTACACTAACTAAGGCGTGTTGATCTGCCATGAAGCAGGTTGTTGTCATTTTAGTACAGTACAGTAAGTAATTGCAACCGTTACAATGGCTTGTTGTAGCTTATCGTGATAGACTGCCGTGAAAGGCCGGGAAAAGCTGCAAGTTCCCCCACCACATTCCCATGGTTTCTATTCTATTAAGGTACCAAGCTGTGGTTAGCTCGGTGCAACATGGAAGGAACATGGGCAAGCAGGGGGTGGTAAGGTCAGTGACAAAATACCTACAAGAACCCAAGAACCCCACAAGATTATTCCGATCCTACCTTCCAAGGAGCCCAGGGACGGGCCAGGGCCACGACAGCCTGTGCGAGTCCACAAAAACCCCCCCGCCGCCGCCCACCAGACGCCCCAGAGCCCAGGCTGACTGTGGGCTTTGCCATGCTACCTGCTACTTACTTGTATCATCATGGATCTTCTTTCCAGGATGGAGCTCTAGTTAGTTTGAATGCGAGCTTACGGCCCTCCCCTCTCAACTGCCTGTTGTGCTCCAAATAACGACGATCACGACGACCAACGACCGAGAGAAGAGAAGAGAAGGAAGACGACGAGGACGGGCAAAGAAAGAAGAAAAGAAAAAATAATAATAATAATAAAAAGCGGCCGACCACGAGGCTCGCTGCGGATCCCGGTGCCGACAAACCATGACGACCCTCATCAATACCAACGACGAGGCGTTGCCGACGCCCAAGCAGATCCGCTTCATTAACAACCAGGGCCAGCCCCCGACGAAACGCAGGAGGATCAATGCCGCATGTCTGACGTGCCGCAAGAGGAAGACTCGGTGCGCCGGCGAGCATCCAACGTGCTCTACTTGCGACAGGAATGGACATGTCTGTCTGGGCTATTCTGACGCCGTCGACAAGCGGAAAGACGCGGCTGGGCGAGTCCTCGGCTCTGGCCAAGACGACAGCCAGCCCGACAACAACGATGAGGCTGATGATTACTTCGACACCGATCCCGAGCCCGAGGTGAGACCGTATAAGGATGTGCGAAACGGCGGCAAGCAAGCCGAGAATGCCGATGGAGCGTCAGTCGTCTCGAGTCGCACGTCCGACACGCCGCAAGACTATGCCACGCCCGCCCTGCCGTTGAAGTCCGAGTCCATAGACTGGGAGGACGTCCATTCCCACAAGTCGCAGTCGACGCCGCGGCGCGAGCCCGTTGGATCGCGAGCGCCCAACCCTCGCCAGTCGTCCTTCTCGACCGACGACGGTCGCAGTCCCAGTAGCCGGTCCCCGATACTGCATCACAGCGACAGTGGCCACCGAGTCCCGTACTTTCGCTATTTCGGCCCTACTGCCATCGTTCCAGGATTCAAGCAAATGGTCGTCAAGGTTCGTGGCAGACGGCGTAGCTCCATGTCTGCTACCTCGCCCAGCACCGGCTCTATTCAGGCGGGCCTCCTGTCGACCTCGGTCCCAGACATTGATCTTGGCAACATCGAAGATATCCCCTTTTACGACATCAACGACCCAAACCCCGTACACCCATTAGTTCTCAACCTCGTCGAAACGTTCTTCCTCCGCCTAGGTAGCAACTACCCGTTCCTACGCCGCCATAAGTTCCCGCTTCTTGTTAAGGAGAAGCGAGTCGAGCCTATCCTAGTAGATGCTGTTTGTGCCCTGGCCGCACGGTTCTCCGATATCAACCTATTCCAAAAATGGAACGACGGAAAGCTTGCCAAGTCGGAGCATGGCCAATTTTATGCCCAGCGTGCGAAAGCTGCCACCGTAGACACATTTGCCTGTCCATCCGTTGCCGCCGTCCAAGCATGCTTACTGATGGCGTATGACGGGTTTGGTGCGGATCAGGATAGTGCACTCTGGATGTACCTCGGTATTGCCATCCGCATGGCCGTCGACTTAGGTCTTCCGAGAGAGGATGGCGTCAAATACAAAGGTGCCGAAGATAATTGGCACGCACGCTGGCATGAGAGGCAGCCCGAGGGCTTCGCCGAAGAGGGCCGTCACGACGGCGATGAGCCCACGTTGAGCCCAGAGGAGCAAAAAGAAATCGAGCAAGAGCGTATCGATACCTTTTGGGCCGTCTTCTTCCTTGATCGGGCCATCTCATCCGGCACGGGGCGGCCGGTCACTCTTAGAGACGACGACTTCGATCTAAGTCTCCCGAAATCATCCCTTAGTCCATCATCCGGGTGGCCTAACCCGTACGCTGCCCTCCTCCACATAATTCATCTATACGGCCGTGTATCAGACGTTTTAAACAATATAAAGCAACCAAAAGACTTAACCAAGGATAAGCTCCACAGACTTGCTGTGATGGAAAACGAATTAACAAAACTGCATCAAAGGATGGATCCACGTCTTCGATTCGACGCCAACAACTTTCAGGCGCACGTGAAGAAGGGGAACGGTACAACTTTCATACTACTTCACTTCTGGTTTCACGCCCTAATTATTGTGCTCCATCAACCGACGCTGCTCACATCTCAAGGAACGATTGATCGAAAGCACCAATTAAAGACGCATAGTCGAGAGTTATCTATGTCAAGCGCGAAGACCATTGCCGATATTCTTGCCTTCGCTGAACTGCTGGACCCAAGATGCTTTATCGGCAACCCTTTTACATCTCAGCCAATTTACATTGCCGCATGCGCCTTTCTCCTTGAATCGAAGGCAAACTCATCTCAACCCGACTCTCGAAACCCATCGCCATCGCCGGGGCAGAAGAATCAAGTACCCAAAACAACGGACCAGAACAATACATCGTCAAAGCATTTGCTCCTCGCGTCAGCGGCTCTTCAGAATTACCAACTATGCTATAAAGCTCTCAAGCAGATGCATGCATATTGGGGTGGCGTCCGTTACATTCTTAATGTCCTCGACCAGAAATCTCACGGGGAATGGGACTGCGAGACATTCACCACAGAAGAGTACGAGAGTACCAAGCGGATGAGACGAGACAATCTTACCCAAAGGTTTGCTAAGAACTTTGAGTTTCCAAGTTCTCCTATGCCTGAAAGTGGTCCACCTTTAGCATGGTCTCTCACAGGCACGACCAATTCGCCCAACTCCAGCCTCACTCTATTCTTCCAGAACGCACCGGGCCAACAACCGCCGCAGCAGCAAATGCTGCAACCTCAACAGCAAAATTCGGCCCCCGCCACGGCGCCCACACCACCTGGTAACATGATCTATGATCCTATTCGCCAGAGCCTTCCCGAAACATCTATGTATCCGCCTGCTTATCCACAGCCGGCCACGTCAGCACTGCGAGATTCGGTGCGGGTTCCGCCTTCAGCGGCTCGCAATCATTCCCAGCTGCGGTATGAGACCCTTGGTCAGGATGATGCAACCAAGATCCCACAGACGCAAGAGAGCAAACTGCCAATCAACTCGGTGAACTCGCAAGGGCCGGCCAACGTGACCGGCGTACCATACACGTCCAATCCGCAGTCGTCGTCCAGCTACGACCAGCCGGGCTACCTCTCAGGAACCTCGCCGTCGAGTACGCAAAGCCAAGCATTCAGTAACAACAGCCATCCCACAGCGTTAGTGGCATCTGGTTACACTGGTGATGGCGGACCGTCAACATTCGCGTCAAGTGGCAGCGGGCTTGCTGCTAGCGGCTATTCGTACGTAGGTGCCCCAGGGTCAGACTTACACCTCCTCACGTACGACAACGAAACGGACATTGGACAACACCTCACGAGCTTCGAACACACCGAGATGATGAGCTGGTTCGGCGACTACTTCCCCAACGATGTCTTCCTTTACCCTGGGGACTCGAACATGGGTTGATCAGCATTGCTCCCCATCTACGACTGTTCACAAAAATGTTATGCAAGCAATGTATTTTACCCTTCATATTCATGGGCGTCGGGACTTTTTTTTTTTCTTCTTCTATGTTTTGTAATTTCTGGTGGAGGATGGAAGTGCTTTATGATGACGAGTGAAGACTAAACCCGCCGGATTGGACAGATCTGAGGCGCAGCTTTTATTTCGCCTCCCGGCTTATTTATTTGACTTGATACCCCCTTCGCATTCGTCGACGACTCTTTGCTTTTTTTTTTTTTTTACTCTGCTTCATGATGGTGTTAAAAAAGGGACGAACAGGTGGCAGCCCCTGCATCTATCTTTATCATTCGAATCGTATATACAGTTGGTCGGAAATCTACGGAACACTCAACTACTAGGTCATGAGGAGGGGGAACCAAAAGCAAAACGAAAAAAGGGGGGGTTCGAGAGGCTTTCTAACCACTTCATACTATCTTCACCTTTGATCTGTCCTACTTATCGTGTATCGTAATCTTGCGATACGCACAAGCGGTTTTTGTCTGGCTGGCTGGTACTTCCAAACTGATCCGTGCTGGATTCGGGCTCCTATGCGACACAGCATACTCCGGGCTTTTTCGGTGTAAATATTCGCATCAAGCTTGCTGCTAATCAGCTCCTTTTTTTTTGTTCTCGCCTGATTCATTTAGGCGTTGTGAGAACATAAACTATCTACCTACATAACCTAGTCTAGAATCACCTATCACGGGCAACCGAATTAGTTGCCGGGAACAGAGCACACATTTATCCTATCTGATTGAATCATCTGGCTTGTCTTGGTGACTCGTGTCTCGGTCGTTGTCAAGAGCTGTCAGTATGTATGATCTACTACATGAGACTTAAGAATTAGGAGTTTTACTTTGCTTGCTAAGATTCGTGATACGGATTGCATGTTGCAGTCTCATTTTGTTGATATTATCATTACTCCCTGATGGATGAGAAGGTGGTTGATTCCTGGCCTCAACATGGTGCTGGGCGAAATTGACAAACTTAGATGGAGTACGGAGGATTCCGCTGTTCATGACAATCCTGGCAACACGCGCAGTCGAGTACGATCCGATTGCAGAAGGGATCGGCGCAGATCAGTGCACCCGCCCCCGGACTCTAGACGCAGCATGACATCAACTGTCGAGCCTCACTGACGTAGGCCAGAATTGTGTTGATATAAGACGACAGTTGTCTGAATTTTGATGCTATGTTACTTGATATTCTTTTTTCTTATATTGACAAATTTGTCTACCACGATTACATATCTATCCAATCAAGTCAACAAATAAAATAAATACACACACGAAATCACACTATCAAAATGACTGGATCCAAGACCCCAGGCCAGAACAACGCCGCGAGCGACAAGTTTCTAAAGAGACAAGCAGAAGGCACGTTTTCTACTTATTCCTCTCCTCTCCCCCACCCCCGTCCGCAGCGAAACGGAACCTAGTAATGCCCAACCGTACCTAGCTCACAAACTCCACCCGTAATAACTCAACGATAATACGACCGACTAACCTATACATATAAATCAAGCCCAAGGTCTAGGCGCTCCCAGCGCCCCCGCGCACAAAGAGCCGCACGCTCCCGGCGAGGCCCCCGTGGCGTCGGACTCGGCGCTGCCGGGGGAGTATGGTGTCGAGGGCGGAAGCACGAATGTTCCTGGCGAGAAGGGGATCGGAGGGGTCCCTGTGAGAGAAGAGCTGGAGCATCAGGGTAATAGTATGGTTTGAATTGGTAATTCAGGGAGGCTGGTTTAGGGAATTAGATATATTACTGGGTTACATGAATGAATGATATGATTTTAAATCATATAAGATCAGAGGCGTTGCAATTTTATTTGAGCATAAGTTGGCATGACGAAGCAGAAGATTCTGCATGAATTTTTGATAGGTAGCGTATGGATGGTGTTTGATATGATCATATCGTGTGTATGAACTTGTTTATTCGCCAGTTATTACCTGTCTCACCCGCACACTATAGATAGTTAACTCCCTTAAAGTTTCAATTTTCGAGCCTAAGTCACCGTCCACGCTTAAACAAATGACTTGGCTTACTATTAGATGTAGAGCTGACAGGATGTAAGACTGTGTAAATGGATAATTGGGTATTTGCGAGGTATTAGTGACTGGTAGTTAATTTAGAAATTCATTCACAAGGACATATTAGTAAAAACATAGGTTTGTTTAGTATTTGGTATCTTTCAATATGCCTGTGAATTTATCAACAGAGCCTTTCTAAGCAAGCGGCTTCAGAGAAAGGGGGTGGGGGCTCATTTCATAACAAGTTAAATTCCCACTCGAGGTACACATAATTCTTTATTCCATAGTCACTTTGTAAGTAAGCTCTTTTGTCAGGGTGATAGGGATTCCTCAGCACAGTTGTCAGCGTAGATGGCTCTTCTAGCCGTGACACTAGAAGGTCGATATATGACCAATCTTCGGTATGGGCAAGTTTGTTCCACCTCTGTGTATCTGTATCTTTGGCCGCAAGCTGATTTATCGATGTACGCATATGAGCCCTCTCAATGAGCAGTTTCTGCTGACAGCGTCGTGAGCATGAGCCTCCCATCTAACCGTGTTACGGTACGTATACAATAGCAGCAGACGGTCAAGTCGCTCGACTTGACAACTTTCTATCTGTTGATGGGTGTTGTAATTTAGTAGTACATTAGTAGACCTAGGGTTTAGAAAGATCAGATCACCGGTAAGCTTTTGTAAAAAGTGTCTCAAGTCTGAAGACTAATCGGCAAATTTGTGTAGAGAACTTCCACGCGCCGGATGCTGTTCAAGACTTCCTCATCAGAGGCAGGAGTCTCATTGGCAGGGTCGCCATGGAGGATATACTGGAGGGTCATGATGTCGATTGCCTTCTGGTGGTCAATGATAGTTGGATTCTGAACCTCTTTGACCTCGTGCATCCAGTTGATGATCTCAACACAGATGTCAATCTGGTCGGTAGGGAGTGTCTCGATAACGGAGCCCGCAGTGATGACACCACCAGCGTATAATAAACCAAGCACCTACCTAGAGGAATTGGACCCCAAGTTGTAATTACCTCCTACATCTTGGAGGTACATACCTCAGAGAGACTGTTACGGCTCCAACTATATAAGTAACTGCAGACGGTTAAGTCTCCGACTTGACAACGTTCTATCTTTTGATAGTGTTGTGGTATAGTGCAGCAGTTCTGTTCTGTGACAGAGACTTAAAACCGGCAGCTCGGCCACATCTTGAATAGCGATGTTGCTGCTAATGCCCAGCAATTAACCTGCATAAACAGGATAGAAACCCGAATAAGAAATGGATAACATGAATATGAAAATCTTATTAACAAGCCACGTAGTAAAAACGGTCGACAGTTCTATTAATCCTACCTGATCGCGAGTTGATTGTCAGGCGATGATGGCACAAATGGACTGGGCTGGGTCAGCATAAGTCAGCAGGCCAATACTCGGTCGGTGTCGAGCTAGGTCAATGATTTGACGCTGCCAGGCATACCGGACGGCTGTCTTACTTCTTTTGAGTAAACTTGTCATGGAACAGAACTGCAGCACTATACCACAACATTATCAAAAGATAGAACATTGTTAAGTCAGAAACTTAACCGTCTGCAGTTACTTATATAGTTGGAGCCATAACAAAACTGGTCGAAGGCCAGGAGGCTATAACGTTTAGCTAGGTTTTTGTTTGTGCATTTCGATACCGGTTCGTAGGAAGGTCAGTCGGCCATCCTACAATTTAGTAGAGAGGCAACGGAAAAGATGAGCCACGAGATTGCCGATTTCAGCTGGAGAGTCTCTTCTTAGAAGAGGACAAGATGCCCAGTAAAAGTTGTGGCAGCGACGTTGGCAAGCCTGGTTGGTAGTGACCTGGGTTGCTCCTGTTACGGCTCCAACTATAAAAATAACTGCAGGCGGTCAAGTCTCAGACTTGGCAACGTTCTATCTTTGATAGTGTTGTGGTATAGTGCTGGAGTTCTGTTCCGTGACAGCTCTTAAAGTTTAGTGCTACTACAGGTGTTGTCTAACACTTACTGGCAACATTCATAATACACAATAATAGACCCGACTTCCACGTACGACCATAGCCTCTAGAGAACTCGGCATCCCGTCCGCTCTGCCCTAGATAAACTAGAGAGCGCCAGATTAGTAGTTGGGTCGGTGACGACCAGCGAATCCCTGGTGTTGTACGTTTTTCTATTTTTTTTTGTCTTTATTTTTAATATGTATCGAGTCTGAGATCAAGTTATGGACATGGGAATAATTAACGACAATTTAACATGCCTGGCTAGATAAACATCGATCTTAAGAATTGAATTGGATAAGTTTATGATTCTCGAATGGAGATTTTGAGTCGATCTACGGTTGTAATAGTTTTCTGGTTTGAACCTCAGGTTCTTTGATCTATTTTAGAAACGTCGTGAGCTGGTTTAATGTTGATGCTAGATAGTGATTAGGTCTAGTTCCATCTTGGTCAGGTTGAAGAGCAGGCACTTTTGGTATTAGTTGACGGATATACATGAGCGGATCCATGACCGAAATTCAGCGGCCAGGGGCGGGACCCCTTTGCGTCTCGAAAGTTCGTAAAATAGTCTGGTTAGCAATGTCACCTCTCAACTCATAGGCAGAAACTGGATGTCTCTCGTGCTGCAGTTGGGGTGTCATACGAATCTTAACCGTCCTAACTAATTCACACTCCAATCCCGTCCACAAAGCGCAAATCCAATCAATCAACACACAGATTCAATTCTCTAGCAATATTCATTGTCACTATCTAAAACAAAGCAGAGAAGAAGTACGCACTTTTAATACATTGAACTTCAGACGGGTGAAGAGTTCTGTCTGAATCTGATCCGACCCGATCCGATTCGATACTGCATACATACACAATATACGCCCCACCCGAATTCTCGTCCTTATCCTCAGCCCTCGGGAGGGGCGAGAACGAATGACAGACCCGTCTCACTCCAACCTTTGAATTCAAGCCATTGACTGCACTGGTCGGTTACCAAGCTCGTATATCCGGGGGCCCACAAATAGTGTGTTGGCCAACCCTCTCTCCCTATTCATCGCTATGCCTTCATAATAATGTCTTCTCTCGCGCTTGTCTTATCTTATGATATTTTTGCTACGATGAACATAACCCTGGAAGGTTATGTATATATGTGTGTGTATGTGTTTAGGGTAGAGGAGGGTGATGGAAAAGTGGGACCTCACGTAACGGAAACATGAAGTCATCATTGCCAGCCATCAATGAGGGACTGACTTTTGCGCCGTGTCTATTTTTCGGAAGACGCAACGGCCGGGGGAGCCGGGGGTGGTGGTGAAGGTGGTTCCGAGCCGGGAACAGGCTGCACTGTCTCACCCGGAGCAGGGGCTTTGGCTGAAACCGGGATCGTCATAGGTCCCTTGGGAACAATGAGCCGATCCGGTAGCGACTGACCCTTGATAACTTTCTCGACTTCCTCCTTGCTCAAGGTCTCGTAATCGACCAGTGCTTTGGCCAACAAGTCGAGCTCCTTGCGGTGATCAAGCAGCAGTTTCCGTGCGCGCTCATAGGCTTCGTTTACGGTTCGTTGGACCTCAGCTTCCACCAGAGCCTTCGTCTCGCTGCTAAGAGTCTCGTATCGACTGCCATATTCCATATTTCCTAGTTTAGAAGACATGCCTAGAGAGGCAACCATACTGAAAGCAACCCGCGTCGCACTCCGGAGATCCTGACGGAGAGAATTAGCGCAATATAAAAAGATAGAGAAGGTTGTAAAGAACATACCGATGAGGCGCCACTGGTGACGTTGTTTGGGCCATATACAATTTCTTCTGCAAGCTTGCCTCCTAAGGCGATGTCGATTTGAGCCAGGAAGTTGTCCACAGTATAGGAGTACTTGTCCATCTCGGGCAGCATAGCAGTGTGGCCCAGCGTTGGGCCACGAGCCAGGATGGTCACCTTGTATAACGTCGAACCGGATCCCTTTGTCAACAGATTGACGAGAGCATGGCCAGCCTCGTGATAAGCAGTCATTTCCTTCTCCTTGGCGCTGATTACCATACTCTTCCGCTCAGCACCGAGGATAACCTTGTCTTTAGCCCAGTCAAAATCCATCTTTCCAACCATCTTTGCCTTGTTTTTACTGGCGTGAACAGCAGCTTGGTTAACGATATTCTCGAGCTCAGCACCGGATAGACCAGAGGTAGTTTGCGCGATGGCCTTCAAATCGACGTCCTTTTCAGCCTTGATCTTCTTCGCATGATGTTGGAGGATAGCAAGACGACCACGAACATCGGGGAGGTCAACCGTAACATGTCGATCAAAACGGCCCGGGCGTGTGAGGGCCTTATCAAGGAGCTCCGGGAAATTCGTAGCGCCAATAATGATGACATTGGCACTTTGATCGAAACCATCCAGCTCGGTAAGCAACTGATTCAACGTCTGCTTGACATACGCAGCGTCACGAGCATTCCTACGGCCTCCTATGGCATCCAGTTCATCGATAAAAACAATGGAAGGTGACTTGGACTTGGCAGCAGCAAAGAGCTCTCGGACACGCTTGGCACCGACACCAACATAGACTTCGTCGAACTCACTGCCAGACATGTAAAAGAACGGGACACCAGCTTCGCCAGCGACAGCCCTTGCGAGGAGAGTCTTACCTGTACCGGGAGGACCAACCAAGAGGATGCCTTTAGGTAGTTTACCTCCCAGCTGAGAGAATTTCTCGGGGTTGCGCAAGAATTCGACCATATCCTGTAGCTCTTCCTTGGCCTCATCGGCACCATGGACATCAGAGAAACGAGCCTTTTGTTGTTCTGCCTTGACCTCGCTATCTACTTTGCTACCGGGTCGCTTGAGGACACTCATCCCTTCGATGACCATTGTAACAACAACGAGGACGAGATAGGTGACGAGAGCAAACCAGAGGAGAAATTTAACCCATCGAAACACACTGTTACCGACAGTCTCATCGACAACGACATGCAGTGGGCCATCCTTGGAGCCGGAAGCTTGACCTTGATTTTTAGCAATGGCTATATTACCTCCACGGGAACGAGCAGCGAGAGCCTGCGTGACAGCTTGAATCTGGGTCGTGGTGAGGTTTCCGGGCAGGTTCCTAACGGTTTCGTTGATATCCTCGACGTCACAGGCCTGGCCAGCCGCAGGTGCTAACATGGTAAGAGCCTTTTGGTATGCATCAGTGGCGGCGGGGTTACTGGCAAAGCGTCCGGACTGGTATCGTTCGATGATGATGGCAGGCATGTTTGCCTTCAGGAGACCCTGGTAAAAAGCATTTTGAGCGGTGGCGCTGGTAGGATTCCTGTTAGCAGCCTCTTCCATGTGCGCGAGAAGGTTCCTCGACAACCCGCCGGATTGGAAGGATCGTCGTTGCAAGGGAGATGATAACCCGACGAATGCGCTCGGAAATCTATGCAAGGTAGCGGGCGAGGTGGACATGGACCGGGAGAACAGGTGGCGGGGATACAGGTGGTGGACGACAGGGTTGGATGCCAGCAAGGCAGCGCGCGGCATAGTAGATATAGAGGTACGCATATCGAAAGGAGTCGGAATTGCCTGCCGCGAGGGCAGAGTAGATGCGAAAGCTGCGTCGTAGCGGGCGTCTCGCAGGAACTCGGGCAGTTCAAACCTCAGCCGAGAACTCGCAGCAACCACGGACTGGGCAGACCTCGAGGTTGGCGCTGTCAAAGCCGTAGTCTCCCGAAGAGCATCTACATGCTGGGAGCGGGGATGAGAATGAGAGGCCGGCTGTCGCGGATTGAACGGAGAGGGCGCATGGAAGGGGACCGCAAGCGTGTTCGCAATGGACGGCCACAGCTCCGACACGGTGGCGGCGACGCTCGCGAAGGCGGGCATCTGCAACGCCATCGTGGCTTCGGTCGAGATGATCGAGATGATCGAGATGAGTTAGTTGGCTCTATCTCAGGACGGGTCAAGGTCAAGCCCTACAGGGCCAGCCAGGGCGGCCAACGGTGGGTTGCGGTTCGTCCGATGACGGTAGAGTCTCTCGATTGGCGATAAAAGACGGCGTGGTTGTGGATGGAACAGGACGGGGGCCTGAGATCAATCAATGCACAGGGAGCCGAGCCTTATTAATTTTGCAGTATTAAATAAAGACCGTGTCATACACGGATACAGTTACGAAAAGGGAAGAAGAAGAAGAAGACGAAGAAGAGAGATGGGCCTGGTCACTATCAGACGAGGCGTGCGCTGAGAAGAAATTGGTGGCAGCCACATCTCCCGCGTGGTGACAACTGATGATGGCAAGTGCCTCAGAGGTAGGTAGTGGCTCATCGAAGGTTACCGAAACCAAGACTAGCAATACATCGGGTACCTAAGTATTGGTATCTATACATGTACCTGTCTTTGCGTTCATTCGGCCGTCTTATCGCCCGTCTCCACATCTGCCCATCACCTCACTATCAAGCCATGCCGGCTGGAAGGAATTACCGATGTCCGGAGGTGCATAAGTAACTAACAGGTACCTACCTTAGTAGCCTTTGGCATTGTAGTTACTAAAGGGGCTCTCGAACATCTTGAAACGTTATATTTTTTACGCCTTTTCTTCTTCTTTACTTTACGTCCTATAGAGGTATCTCTTCCATCTTCTAGGTAGACATTTGGTACCATCGTGAACCCTCCACCGGCAACATTATAAGAGCAACGAGTTCTGTAGAAACCTCGAAACTCTGGACATGCCACATGATCCTTATGCTGATGCTCTCTATGTATATACTCTTGCGACCTCGTGAAGCGATACCGTGCCTTCTAGCTCTCCTTTGTCAGCCCTTGGCGAATCGCTAGGACGCTATCGACAATCACCGCGTCTATGCCCTCGTTTACTTGGACCTAGACATCTGGTCAGCACCACATACAATACATATAAACAGACCTCAAGCATTTGTAGAAGTGAAAAAGAGAAGAAAAAAAAAATTCCTGATGTGATTAGACGTACCTGTACAAGTTCCGGATCATTATTTTGCACTCCATAACTAACGCACACCAGACCGGACTGCTTGACGACCTTGACGAGTCGCGGGCAGTGAACAAAAGGCGTGGCATTGCTCACGATGCCGAGGAGATTCCAACGGCTCGCGAAGCGGACGGCCTCCTGCAGACTGCTGGCCCGGATGTCGCTGACGGCCTCGACGCCCGCGTCCGTGAGGAACATGATGGGGATGCTGGGCTGCTTGAAGTTGAGGCACAGGCAGATGTCCGGGTTGAAGCTGCTGAAGATGATGTGCCGCCCCCGCGCCAGCTCGTACACCTTGGCCAGCACCGTGTCGCAGAACGAGTTGAGCTCGATCGCGTACGTGTCCATGTAGTGCTGCTCGCTCTCCAGCAGCATCGGGTACTTCATCTCGATGTTGAACCCCACGCTCTCCGGGATCTTCTCGAACAGCTCCTCGAGCGTCGCGAACGGGGCCTGCACGAAGTTGCCCCGCGTATTCGCCTTGTACCCCGTCTTCTTGTAGTTCAGCGTGTACTTCATCCGCTCCTCCAGGGACGTGTCGTTACTCTGGTTGGAGAGGTCGACTGAGAGCGACCTTTGCTTCGGTCCACTATTCCCGTTCGAGGTTCCATTCGTGTCTGGTCGCCGCCTCTCGGCCGATTTCCTTCGTGACCTATTGCTCGTTCCATCGTTGATGTGCAGGAATTGCTCGAGAGTGAGCGTATGAACTGGTGCATCAATACCCGTCTCGCTCACTAGAAAATCGTGATATATGACTGGAACATGGTCCTTGGTCAGCTGGACGTCGAATTCCACATATTGTGCTCCCAGATTCGCAGCAGCGATGAAGGACGAGACTGTGTTCTCTCCCAGCTGTAGCGACTTGTTGGCTATAAAGTTTTTGCCTAGTCCACGATGACCGATGAGCATAGTTGGGGCGAGCTTCTTCCAGTATGTTTGTTGCGAGTTGATCTCCATGTTGGGATGCGTAAATGGCGTGATGACAAGGAAATTGAAATTCACCGCGCCAATAACCTCAAGATTAGAGCCCATGATTGGCACACAGACATCACCCTGCAGGTTCATTCGACTCGAGCCGACGTTGGGTCGGACGGACGACAACAGAGCAACGGCTCGGCCGATCTTGTGTTTTTCGTTGCCAGAGTAGGTCGGAACAATATCGAAAAGCATCTTTACCTTGGACGCGTCTGAAGTGTAGAATAGGATTGGCTCAGTAGAAATATTGTCATGTACTGGTAAATCAATCGTCGTGGGCTGGCCATGAGCTCCCTGTGCCGAAATGACTACAGAGAGAGCTGTGTCCAGCTGATTGGTGTGCGCTTCTGCCAATGGAACCCTATCCAACTTAACAGGCTCAACATCTTTCCGCATATCCATTGAGCCCAAGCTCACCATGACCAGACACTCATCCGTGAGATATCGATGACCGAAAGATTTAACAGGATCGGTGATTCTAGTGCTTCCATTTGATTTTCTATCCTCGAGCGACGAAGTCTCTGGCGGGGGCGAGGAAGTACCAGACGATGCCTCACTATCACCTACGGCGCTGGTTTTCGGGGACGCCGGGGGAAGGGTGGTGTAAGGAGCAAGGAGTTGGGCAACATCCAAATGGCCACGCAAGGCTGCATGTTCCTTTGCAGTCCATCCAAACGAGTCAGGCTTCGAAACATTGACGCCCGCCTTAACAAGAAGTTCGGCCACGGGGAGATGGCCGTCGACAGCTGATATGTGAAGAGCATTCCAAGCGAAGGACTTTTCAGTCAGCTCCAAGTCCGCCTTCTGTTCGGACGACCCATCTATGAGGATCCGAGCGCATTCAGTGTGCCCAAAACGAGCAGCGATATGAAGTGCCGTTTCACCAGTGCCATCCTGCCAATTGATATCCACACCAGCTTCTACAAGCATTTTGACAATACCCACAAAATTTGCCCGTGTAGCCATAGCTAGGACGGCGCTCGACTGTGACACGGGTTTTCTGTGGATATGGTCCGAGCCCTGCCAGTTTTCTCCCTTCAGCAGGCACTTCGTAGTAAGAGGATGACCGCCGATAACAGCAAGATGCAAGGGCGCATTCCCTTCCTTGTCCTGCCATTCCGGTGCATCGATACCATCAGTGACGTCAAACTGTCCCCATTCTTGCATTTTTGACATAATGATCTCACATAATACAACAAATCCATACTGCGCCGCGTAATGGAGAGGGATACGACCTTGTGAATCTTTGCTTGAAAGCGCAGAACGCTGATTTGGCTGAAGGCACTCGAGGATGTAGAGAAGAAGCTGAACACTCTCATCATCTTTAGTCAATAGAGATAATGCCTCCAAGTCGGCGGCTAAGGAGGCGGCGTTGCCGTTGCTGTTGGGAGCCTGCGCCGGCGTAACATAATGACTGTTATAAGGAGAATGCACAGGTAGGCCCGTAGCATTTGGTTCTAGGTCGCCGGCCACGGATAACGATTTGGTGCGTCCGATGTTTATCACCAAACGGTGAATGCAGTTGCGCTCGTTTAAGTCATCGGCTTCATAGAGAGATTCGAGGTGTGAGAGTATGTAAGCGATGCAGGCCTTCGAGCGGGATGAGATAGAACGCTGAAGTAGGTTAAGCAACATGAACTGGGATGCTTGTGTGGAAGCCTCAAAGTTGTGTTCCGATAAGCTCTTTTGTAGCGTCTCCGCGTCGTCTTGCCGGATCGCATTATCAAGGGCGTCAAGCGCGGCCTGTGGGACGCTCGGCAAAGCCTTGGATGTCATCCTCCCAAGCGACCGAACTGATCTCGACGATCCGACAGACCTAGCATCGTCGAAGTTCTGGGCATCTCCAAGAATAGATAGCCACTTATTTATCTCATTGATGAGGCGCACAACAGTGATATCCTTAGCGAAAGGCTTAGGGTCCACCATAGTGGTAATGTACTGATCCTGCGTCTTGGTCGTTGCTTGCGGCACCTTTTTGTCTAGTTTCTTGGTGATCTTGACAAATCCTCTCCGATTGATCTCACCAAACCACGATAGATTTCTTAGTTGATTCCGCAATTCGAGCAGAGCGCTCATCAGCTCTTCGGATTCTTGGTCGTCGAGCTCGGCCACCACATCCGGACTCCGGCCATATCGGTCCTGCAGGAGTTTGAGGCGACGGTGCGCCTCGGCAAACTTTTTGTTGTAGAAGGAGTCGACATCTTCCAAGTTACGATCCAGAGCGAAGAGAAACTCTGTGGTTTGTGGTCAGGGGACACTCCAGGATCTATCAGACCCTTGCTCTACGGGGGTTGCACACCTGCTATATCCACATCCTTCCCAGCTTTAGCTCTCTCCGCCGCCGCCTTGATCAATTTCTTCAGACCCTTGTAGTTGATATAGGCAGAAGCCCACTCTGGGACTTGATTTCGGGGGAGACTGTGATGTTGCATCAGCATTATAACGCCAGTTGTAAAGATACTCGTAGTCTTGTGAGGGGTTACCTTCTCCCGAACTTCATATTGTGGCCGTGAAGGTCTTAGTGTCTTTTTACCAAGAGGGAAAACGACGAGCTAACAACAACGGCCAATAGGCGAATATCAAACAGCCTACTCCTCAGATGAATAGAAGAAATGGAGGAGGCGACCTCTGATTTCTTGCCACCAACCAGGGCACCGCCAGCGGTAGGGACAATGGCCAGCTTTTGTAGTGAAGAGGGTTTCTTGGCAATCTCCCTTTTTGCAAGGCTCAATTCTACGCAATCCATAGAACAGCGTTAGATAAATTCTGGCGTAGTAGGACAGACAGGTACCTTATTGGTTATATACCTGAGAATTCTATTAGGTAGTGGCGTTGCTTGGTGATCTCGGATCTATAAGAGACGTTAGCGCTGCTTATAGCGCATGCAGAAATTGTGAAAGTATATGTAGTTAGTGGATTCAGGGTTCGTGAAGGCTCTGATATCATAAATAGATATGGGGCATTTACAAGAGGGTCAAGAGGGTCAAGAGGGTGGGGGGGAGAAGAATAAGAACGAGTTGGATAAGGGCGAATGAAAATGGAGAAAAGGAAGAGCCTGCAGTGACAGGCCGGGATCTGGATGACCATGACCCAGATGCTAATGCCACTATCGTTTATACCTACCTAGAAGAGTGTGTAGAGAAGGGGAAAGAATCGACACGTTTTGATGATGGTGACTTGACGATGGGTTGGTTGTTCTGCATCTGTGGTTGATAAAGAACCCGGTTACGGGTACACAGGTACTTACCTGAACCCTGCTTTAGGTGGGACGTTGGGTGTAAGTGAAATGTACCCCTAGAAATCCTCGATGTACCTACCTGGGTCAAGTATAAAGCGCCACAACGGTCAGGTGCTCGCCCGGGTTTGCTAGTAAGTGCATCAGGTGGAATGCCAGGGCATACACAATCAAATAAACTCACCACTGTAAGATTAAATCAATGTCAGAGAGAAAGGAACCAGCTTGTGCTCAGGGAGAGGTGATATAGATGGGCGCCCCTTTTTGAGCTTCGGTACTTGTGCTCGAAATAAACTCAACGCGTTTCGTAGTAGAGAAACTTATCAGCCAACAGAACCGTGCCCTGGCGGATCGTGCCGGAAGCTAGGCCCTCTGATTGGCCAATTAGTAGTGTCTTTCAGGGCAAAGTATCCCCAAGATACTTCTGGCTGTCGTAACAACGACGCCAGCGATGACCGATAGCCGGCGCCCAGCTTGGCCAAAAGCAAACGTTTAATTCACCGCTATCGCAGCACGTGCAGATTCGCCAAAGTCACGCTGTTCTTGTCTCCACGTTTCCCCACGAAGGTAAACTAGTTGTAAGACCCTGCATATCGTCAACCTGGTCGACTCACCGGATTGAATCCACCTACCCTTCCGTTCCAGACACACATTCTTTTCATATCAGATGACCATGGCCACTATAAGCACTTGGAAACAATGGATTCAGATTTAAGATGAGGGTACTTAGAAAGAAGCATAATATTCAAAGCCAATGCTGATTTTGTACATCCCCTTACTCACTTTCAACATTTGTTTCTCATAGTAATTGCTTGGCAAGGTACGAATATGGTCAGACGCATAAGTTAGCCATGCAATCTGAAATCATAATGCATAGTTGATTGCGTTACTATGTACACTGTGTCGTATATGTCTGTCTATATGCATCCAGGTCATGGAAGAGGAAACAGGGGCTCCTTACTTACATGTATACATGTTTTATACACTCTACCTTTTTCTACCCTGGTAGAACCCAGTAACCACGGACCCCCCCATAACTCCTGAGAATCCGGCTTTGTATGTACAACACGCTATCCCAGCGCCGTATATTGAAGACGTGGGTCCTCTTCATAAAGTATAGACAAATCTTCATACTCTTGATGTCTGCGTCCATTTCCCCAACCCTTGACGAGTTCATATCTCATATCTAAAGTCGAGGTATCCGCCTCAAACAGAGTGAAGGTATTTCGGATGACAGGCTCCTCCGGTCCCGACAATGATAAAGGCTTTGACGTAGTGCGAGTAACGAGGGACGGGTCGTATGGAGGGAAGTCCCCATGAACCGAAGACGATCCGTACTTCAGTTCTCTGTGAAGATGTGATCGAAGTCTCGAGAGGGGTATACTGTAATAATTGCCGTAGTGGGACATACTTCGGCTCTGTGATTTTGGGGATAAATAGGTGAAAATGAGTGCTCTTATAGAGTCTCTAGCCTCTCGAATCTGATTGTGTAATTGTTCATACGGGTCGTCCAATTCTTGGGTGTTGCGTTCGATGCTTCGTGGAGAGGCCGCATTATCACAATAAAAAGACACCAAGATCGGTATAGACAGTCTCTTCCAGTTGCCATTCTGCTCTAACTGGCGGATCAGTTCTTGATTTGGAATCTGCCTGAATAGCCGCCACGTAACCTTCTCTAACGTCAAGGAGCCATCGCACACATTGAGCTGATTGAGGGCACGGCGTAAAGCGAGGCGTTTGTTCCGCGAAGTTTGAGTATTCGGTCCAGAAAGCAGGAGAGATCTTGCGTGAATATCATATCCAGTGTTGATGCTGATAATAGCACCATTGTAAGCGGCAACTAAATCCTGGGCCCTCTCCTCGAGATCACGATATCTCCTGTCGATGGAGATGACCCTGGTGATCCTAATGCAGTCGTCGTATATTCCCTCAGTCTGTCTAATCGTGTCAACTGCGTCTATAGTAGATATGGCGAGCTGGAGGCGGGTCGACAGCGGCTCATCAGTGCCCAGAGCACCAGACAGAAGAACGGGTAGTCGCGCCCTCTCCTTCACCTCCAACTGCACATCTAGCCGTCTGATCATTGAGAGCAGCAACGTTGCCGCTGATGCGCATCGCTGATATGTCTCACCAAATATTTCGCCGAAAGGTAGCCAGCAAATGTTAATGATCTGACATAGACTTCGCAAGAGCTCCTGGACTGCGGCTGTTGCGTTGCTTTTGACGATTTCTAAAAGACACAATTGGAAGTTTTCAAAATTGTGGGTGATTCCCACGAGCAGTTTTCGCGCATTAGCAAAGCCAGCTGTGGCCAGACACCTCCTAAAAAGCTCTTGCAGTGTGTAGAGCGGAATGGTTGAACCATTTCGCAGACAAGCCATAAATGACCTACACGCGAAGTCCAACTCGCCGTGGTATAGCCAGCCTCTAATGAGATTATCAAAAGTAGCACTATTATCTTTTCTTAAGCGAGTGCCCCTACCTCTCCGCGAATGTTTCCATTTCAAGGTCAAAAAATGTGGGCTATGTACGTCTCTATCCAGAGCAGCAAGGCGCAGACCATTTACCCTCGCTCCCCATAACCTCTTAATGGCATCACGCATACCTTTCCGCCCACCAGGGCGACGGTAGTGGGCCAGTAGACAAACGACAGTCTGGTCCGTGGCAGGCCAATTTGTTTGGCGTAAATAGGAGTTAATAACAGCTTCCGCGAGATCCTGGCGTTGAATCCGGTTGAACCCGACGATGAGAGTGTTGTAAGTATGGATAGTCGGGGGCACGCCGGCGGTGAGCAGGTTGTAGCATATCTTCCCCACGATTTCGCGCGAGGTGGTATCTTGGTAAAAGACGAGACGTATAGACTCGTTTAGGAGAGTTCGTATGCGTGTGCTGTAGCTTGGATCTATAGCTGGAGACTGATAGCTAGGGAAGTCAGGCCCCTGTCTGAGATCTTCGAGTTCTTTCAAGATGCCATCCCCGGCCTGGTCTGGTATGTCGGCCTGGTCCCGCGCTCGCGGACTCGCGAGCGTTTCAGTGCGTCTGAGTAATTCGTCGACAAGATCTAGTACGGTGGCCGTCGTCGCTGCCAGGTGGTCGCTAGTCTGGGGCTCTCGTAGCGCAGTATCAGGGTCTTGCTCCTCGGCAGCCACAGCAGCTTCAATACGGCGCCAGCTGAGCTGGTCCAACATCCATGATGGGCGGGCGGCGGGCCGGTGCGCAACATTGCTGAGGGACTGTAGCTCCTCTTGAAGAAGGCGGACTGACTCGCCCGTGGTCCAACTGGTTATCTCTCGCACTAGCTGGCTCGTAGTAGATGTCCCCTCATCCAACACACCACGATCTACGTCCAAGGCGCCCTGAGGACTACCGACAGCCAATTGATGCAGGGAGGCTCTGGCCCGGTCCAGCTGTTTATCCAGCCGCCGCCGTCTCTCATTTTTTCGGCGAGCGTCGATAATAGTAGCAGTGCCCAAGATGGTAGTATAGCAAGCGGTGAAGAGATCGGCGACGGTAATCTTCCGCCTCGAAATGGCGGTGGTGGACCGTCGTGTCAGAGCGTCGGTTGTGTGTAGGCAGATTCGACAACGACAGGAGGACTGCGTCTGAGCAACACGGGACCACAAGGTCTGCATCGCTCGGGCATGTCGTTGGGATTACAGTTTGACAGGTACGAGCAGAGGCAATAGACCGGTCGAAAGGGTCATCATGTCGGTCAATTGGCCATTATCATGGTGAGCTGCAGATCGTAGGTTGTCAAATCGTCGGGCTGGTTGCTAGTCTGAGGTCGTTAAGTCTTTGAGAAAGCTCCGCGATGATACGATGGCATGACATGGTCTGCACTTGGAGTTGTGGTAAAAATCGTCTGTTCACAGCTGCCAAGGCAGGATTTTTAGTGGCAGCCTCTTTGCTTGGCATCTGGCAGCGTGACAATATAGACGTAAGTAGCTACCTGGTATTAATCAATGAGACACACTTGGTTCAATCGTCAACTTCTTGTAGCATGCAACTGGGTAGGCAGATTCTAAACATTAATCCGAAGCCATAATGTATGCACTTACCTTAACGGCAGAGTTGAATGGGTACGTTATTCCTCTTGGCCTCGTTTATAACAAATGGCCCTCTGCTAACAACGGGTATGCAAACCACAGCGTGACCAGTCTGCGGCCAAAGGATACCGAGGCGACCCCATTCTGGTATACCTTCACCGTTCAATGCACCTCCTGCAGAGAGACGCACCCAAATGCAGTTTCTGTTAGTCGATTTGTAAGTCGATATAGGAACCCCATTCGTCCCGTTTCATCTCCTCCTCCGTCTGGCATATTCACTTATACGAGCCCTCTTCGTAGGAGACGAACGAATTGAGCGGCAGTAGGGGTGAAGCAAACTTTGTGTGGAAGTGCAAGAATTGCAAGGTCTGTCTCAACCCTATCTTTCACCTATCTAGTGTCGTCGTGATTATTTTCTGATATAAATACCAGAGGGAATCTTCTGCTTCCATCAAGATCGCACCAAAACCATACGAATTAAGCGAGCCGCCTAAGCAGCAGACGGTCATCGAGTTTGACTGCAGAGGCCTAGAGTTTACGTCTTTTTCACCAGAGGTAGAGTCTCTCATGTCCTTCTGTATAACATATTTGTTCATCATGAGTGCTGATTATAAACCAGGGTGAGTGGTTGGCTGAAGGTGCCGAGTCCGGCACCAAGTTCGAAGGCATCGAGTTGCAGGAGGGCGAGTGGTTTGACTACGACGAGAAGGCGAATGACGAGGTCAGCATTAAGGAGCTGAAGTGGGACATCAAGAGAGCATGATTTCTCGGTCCCATATATCACATCCTAGGACAACAGCGTAGAATGCAACTCAAGACTCATCCAGCAAAGAAGACATGAATGCGCCGATGATGAGGGAAGTATTCTATGAACCCCCCACCTTGTTACAATAATGTCCAGGATAAGCAACTCGTTATATACTTGCGGGAAATTGCTATTGAAGAATGAACCAAAATAAATCAATAAATAAATCAACACAAGTAAAATTTGCTAAGCAATCCCAAAGCAGAGATATTTCGAGCATCATCCAGTCGACGTTGCCCGTCAAGGTGTTGATGGGCCGTAAACAGCCATGCAATCGCGGGGAGGGGTCAAGCAAGCTAGGTAACTTGAAGCTTCGGCATAGTGGGGCAGCCACAGCAAGCCAAAGCAAGCTTCAAAGCCAATCAGATGCCTAAACCAGAACCAACCTTGAAATCCATCTTTTCCGTGTCTTCGCTACAGTACCTACATCCTTCAGCCTCCCCTTGCACACTCCCTTTTTCCACCAAACGCGACGAGATTTTGAATTGCCCACGATGAGTGTGAGAACCACCAATACCCCGATTACCGAACAGTGTGTCCAAAAAGCTCCAGCTAACTCCTGATAATACCAGTTCATGCCCGTTAATCCGCGGCCCATGCTGCAAGACCTGTACGCGCACCACCACGCAACTCCACGAGCTCGGGAAAAACATCATCATCAAGAACGTGCCTTGCTAACTAGAAATCCCCGCGCAGCGTCAACAAGGACATCGTCGTGCGGCTCAAGTGGGGCGAGACAGAGTACAAGGGCCGCCTGGTGTCCATCGACGGCTACTTCAACATCCAGCTGACCAACGCCCAAGAGTACATCGACCAGAAGTTCACGAGCGACCTCGGCCAGATCCTCATCCGCTGCAACAACGTGCTCTGGATCAAGAGGGCCGACGAGAAGGGCGATGTGGCCATGGAGGGATAGAAGATGCTATAAATGCTAAGTGCCCAGGGAAGAGCAGGTACTATATAGCTGCGCTTCTTGGTAGGAAGTGTAGGATGCTGTAGTAGATGATACCCCCCCAGAATTATGACACGAAAAGAAAGGAACACAAATCATTCTGCGCAAAAACGGACGTACGAGCGTGAAGAGTTTGCTCGTCGACGAAGAATTAGTAGTAAGCGAGAGGAAAAAAAGATATCGACGAACAACCTGAACTCCGTACCAAAATCATCTTGTACGCCAGGTTTTGAAACGCATCTGCACGGCTACCTACTCATTACAAAAATGGACCGGACGTCTACGAAATACGCGAAATTCAATAGAGGTGTTGGTTGGTCATGGAAAAGTGTCTTGAACTCTTTCTCACTTCTATCTAGATCTGGCACGAAGGGCGCAGGGGAAGGGGTAGATAGACCGCGTATTCGCTGCCGCCTTTGACACCTAGATAATCCCGTCTAGCATTCCAATGCAACCAACGGTTGAGCCGCTATCCAATCAAGTCTTCATGATCAGATCCTGGTGTTCCTTCCTCTCCGTAGTTTCTACCTCTGATTCAAGAAAACACCGCGATTCCCCCTTATTCAACGTTCCAAATCTCGTACATGCTCCGTCTCTTAGATACCGTAGTCATCAGTAATCATATCCTAGCTGTAGTATGTGCATTGATTTGATTTAATGATATTCCCATCACATCCCATCACATCAAACACGCCACCTTCCGACTGCTGCACAGATCCGAGCCGCCGACCTTGATCCTCTCCGTCTCCGAAACCCACCGGAACGCCTCCACCATCCACTCATACCACACTTTGGCGTCGTCCGTCTGCCTCCACATGGTCACCTCGAGCTCCGAGTCGGACGGGAAGTAGAGGGGTTGCTATGACAGTGAATTGTTAGCGAGCACACCGACGTAACACACTCATTACCCTCCGGTGGAAGAAGGAAAAAAACGGATAACACTCACCTTTAGAGGAAAAAATATCGGAAACCACGAAACCATGTCCTTGCTCTTGCGGTCAATCATCTCGGGCAGCGTGCTTAGCTCAACCATAGCCCTGTTCCCTTTTTTCTCCGCGGTTTCCTCGATCTGCGATGCGTACAGCACGGCCTCGAAATATCCCGCCAGCCCGTGGATTACTCCTCGCGACTTGCAGACAAAGGTAAGGTGACATTGTCTGGCATTGTGGTCATTGGCACCGACGCCACCCGCCATACTCCCGCCCCCTCCGCCCACGACACCTCCAGACCGCCGCGCCGTTATGTTGTTCATAATGTTTTGGGGAAGTGGGTGTGCGAACTCCCACGCCTGCTGAAACCGGGGGTGATCCGGGACCCCGCGGGCCGCGACGAAGTCGAGCGCGAACAAGCGGACCACCCACGGTGTGTCGAACGCGTTCGCATTGCATGGGTCTCCGCCCCCTTGCTCCGCCCGCGTCCGGATGTCGGCGTACAGCCGCGGCGTCGAGATGGGGCTCATGTGTGCCGTGTACGAGCTCGGGATCGAGATCCCGTGGGTCGGAGCCAGCACGTGCTGGATGCCGTCCAGACACTCAGGTGACAGCTCGTTGTCGCCAAAGGACCCCAGCAGCTCCGAGACCAGGATGTCTACTTTGCCGTGCACCACGGGAGGCTCGGCGGCGCTATCCGGGGAGGAGGAGGAGGAGGAGGAGAGCACGGGGCCTTTCCAGGCGCGCATGTCCGTCTTCACGACTGTTACTCGCCCGCCCCAGACCGTTTGGTTCTGGCGCAGGAGATACACGTAGGCGTTCGGGTTCTTCTCCACCGCCCATACCTTGACCGGCACGCCGGTCGTCTTGCTCGCCTTCAAGGCTCTTGTCACGAGGGGTCCGCGGCCGGAGCCTGCTACCGCGATCACCACACCGTCAGGGGATGACGTGGGTTTCTTGAGCTCAGACCACTCTCTCAGCGCCTCTTCGATCGCGATCTCGTACTGGTTGTACTTGACCGGATCGCCTTCGAAGACTTCGTAAGTCACACTTTCTAGGTTGTCTGAAAGCGGTTGCAGAGGCGACTGCAGCCAATCTTGGAAATTCGTCAGGGTATTCAGTTCAATCTCCGTATATGGCTCCTGTTGTCTCTCTAGGTGACGGAAGTACGCGAGGTAGGCATTGTGTCCCTGGATCTTATGCTCGTCCTTTACGGGCTGTGTCGCGGCATCTCCGAGGGCCGGGAATTCGGAGGCAGATGAAGTATCTATTGCTTGCGCCACTGCGTGATCATCCTGGATGTCCGGTCCCGCATCGCAGAGGAGAAAGTAAGGCGCGTGCTTCAGTCGCATGTATGCGTGGATCAACTCTTGGTGCGCCCGGCCGAGAGATGGATGGCCTGCCTTGTTTGCCTGAAATGTGGAAGGACTGTATGTCAGGTACTGGATTGGCTCGGAGAACCATCGTGTCTGCAGCTCCTTAGCGGGTAGGACTCGGGGTACCCTCAAGGCTTTCGGCGGGTTAGTTACACTAGCACGAGCATAATGAAGTAAAGAGGCTGGATAGATGTGCTCATCGATATAATGGCGCACTTACCGACAAACAGCTTAGCATCGTAGTCGCATGCCGTACGTATCACGTGCCACGAGTCCCAAGTGGTAAAGATGTCAATCTCTCTGGAAGCTTGTGGTATATCCTGTGTCTCATGGGAACTGGACAGTTGGGTGACCTTCTCCTCCAGACCAGGTTCGCGGTACATGGGAAGGTGAACAATGAGGTTAACACGGGTGCCGATCAGGAGAGCTTCTTGTATGGCCCTAGCATATTGCGCAATACCTTGGCCGTTGCCAACCTGTGCGCAGTCCTGCCTGGGGCCCGGCACGATGATGCTGCGCACACCACAGAAGTTGGCATAGTCCACTTCAAGATTCAGCACCTGTCTCGAGATGCTGGCAACAATATGGTTTGGCGAGCATAAGTCGATCCAAGGACTAGCATAGCCGACATAGCCGCTCGTGTACAACTCCGGGAAGAGGGTAGTGTCCTCGGGAGTCAAAGACGTAACAATAGGATCTATTCGCGACCCAGTATTCTGCTGGCTGCTGGCTTGCGCAAGGCTCTCGTTGACCAGCTTCACTATGCGCTCATGAAAATGAGTGTTGGTGATGGGTGTTGTGATGAAGCGGAACTGTAGCTTTGTGAGATTGGTCCAGCAATGAAGATAGCAAATGAGCAGCACTTACACCCGAGTTCAAGACCTGACCATACTGTAGATTCGTAAGGGTTTCAGATCGTGTCGAGTTGTGTTGACCAATGTGAAACGCAGGTCGAACCTCGTCTTGGTTCTCGCTGTCGTGACTTGAATAGTCGTAGGCCATTGTAAAATTTGGTTTTATTGTATTGCTCCCTGTTTGGGATATCCCAGTTCTCACAATGTGGTTGGTGTAGGGCTTGACGAATGGAGAAGCTGGTCTTGAAAAAAATAAAAAATCAGAAGGTGATGCAACGAGCGGAGATATAGAAAAAGGATATGGTCAGACTGGCATGGTCGCACGTATTTCCAAACCAAAAAGAAGAAGCAAGTGGGTAGCAACAGGCAGATGCAACCTGAAGTCTTCCTCGTTTGTTTTAGCTGCGAGATTTGAACTATCTAGAATGATAACCCCACCATTAACATAGATGGTTGTATGTAAGAAGAAGGGTGGAAAATTAGGTCGTTATCACAGGGCTGTAAGCTGTTAAAATAGTTACCTACCTCACCTATCAGCTAACAGCTTGCAGCTAATAACAAGTCGTTTGAAAAATCAAAAGCTGTCTCAGCTGCTATCCGCGATCCCAGGCGCCCGCTCAGGTGGTATCATTAGAATTTCAACAGCCCAGATATTCGGGGTTTGTGGGGTTTCTCGGGAGGAGATACAGGGGGTTGCCCCACGCAGTTTATACCTAACCTTGCTGTTATTAGTGATTTGCTGTGCTGCCCCTCATTCATCTAACCGTCCAACCCTGGCATCTTCTTCATCTTGGTTGTTTTCTTTCCTCACTTTACCTGCTCTTGTAACTGAAGTGTCTGCCCAACATGAACCGGCGCATGGTATGCAGAATATACGTTGCTAACTCCTTGTTGCAATGAAGCTGACAACTACCCCCCCTCTCTGCTTCTAGCTCACGAAAGATGATGAGGCGACAACCGGTGACGAGGTCGAGGTGCGTCGCGAGGACCAGGACAAGATCAACAAGTTCAGTCGCCTCCACCAGCGCGAGCTGAGCCTCGAGGATGAGCTCAAATCCAAGAATGTAAGAACTAGCCAGCGTCCCGAGACCGACCCAAGACTAACGGGCCTCCCAATCGCATAGAAAGAAAAGGAGGAGCTTGACGATGTGACGCTGGAGCTCGAACTGGCCGACGAAGACGAAAACGTGCCGTGAGATATATCCCCTCCAATTACTCCGTCGCCATCTACAACTGTCCAGGCATCGCTAATAGGTTTATCCCTTGTCGATGTGCAGATACAAAATTGGTGATGCCTTCTTCCACATACCCCTGCCGCAGGCCCAAGAAATGCTTGCCGAGTCGACATCAAGGATAGAAGAGGAGGTCTCGGAGCTAGAAGACAAGATCGGGACTAACAAGGAGGAAATGCAGCAGCTGAAGGTCGAGTTGTACGCCCGGTTCGGAAGAAGCATCAACCTCGAGACGTAACTACGACGGACGTGTCCAAATGAATATACCATGGACAATGCACGAAACACTACGCGACGCCGAAAACAGCGGCCATATGATGTGTGTATGCATTTGAATTGGGTAGACTGGGGTACTGTTTCAACCATGGACAAGAACGAAATAGGGCTGCAGAAGCTCGACGGTACCAAGGACACCGTCTGGACAAGACTATCGCAACTTAGACCCGGGGTTGAAGTCACTTACAGAGTAGATGCGGAAACCGCTATTAGAGACATTTGATACCGAGATACTTTGGAAGCAAGGGCAGTTGGTGTCTTATTCCCAAACAGGTATCAGGAAACCTCGTAGGAGACAAGCCGGCTTTAAGTAGTCCTTGGTTCTTGGCATGATGGAGAACCATGCAGCGAATATTGACAACGCGATGCTGTCAAGCACTTGAATTAGGACTACCCCTGTCAACGCAGGAATATGCAGAACACATTCATCACACTATTTAACCATTCCGTCATCCCGGTTAGGACCCTTCAACTGGGACTTCTAATGTGTTCTTCGAATTATTAAGCTAACGAGTCTGTATGAAGACATTGTATAGTACGTCACATGGCTGCAGCAATTTACTTTACCCAATGACCACTAAATCTATCAAACCTTTCTTTCTACCTTCAGGTTCTGGAAATGGACGTCGTTACTTATTGATCGTGGATATATTGTTTGTTAATGGGAGTCTGCATTAAGCACAACGACGTTGAAACACGCTTCGTTAGCCCAAGTTTAAATTTGAAACGTCACCTTCCGAATTCCTAACTAGTTAGCTTACAACCAGGGCGCCCCTAACCGCTATTGAGATGGGAATGATATTTGAGCGCAGGGGGGTATATGTCGTGTTCTATAATGGTATCTGCTCTAGCCAACCTTGGGAAGTTTGTATAGAATGTAGAGCACCAAGTACGGAGACATAGGATCGTGATAGCAGTATAAGTTTCTCTTATTATTTATACGTATTGCGTAGGTGGCGTTCTTACAGCGTATGTACCAGTTATTGGTAAGGTAGTGTACGAATGGTCCAATTAATATCCTCATATCTCGTGTCTGCTTACCTAGGACTCTGTCCGGGAAATCCTAGAGGATGCTAAGGCCGAGGCTTTAAATGAATCGCATGTTGCTTATTTTTTTCTTCGCTAACAGGATATGTTAGGTAACGCTAGGAAGGATTGGGATTGGCATCGATGTCTAGATCTGCAAGGAACAAAGATTGATCTCAAGCTAACCTGATTTTAGTGTCAGATATATGCGCATCCTGATGTCATAGGGGCTCCAGGCATGTGTTTTGCAGGGTTGACGGGTTCCCTCCTTATCTTACATGGGGGATTGGTTTCCTTTATATATGTACGCTCTATCACATACGTCTGTCGAGATCGACGGTGCATTCTTCTAGGTCTCAATGCCCAAGCGCCCCCGGGCCCCTAATATCAGATCACATTAACTCCCCTAGCATCGGTGATATTGCCCGTGAGTGATTTAAGAGCCCATATTTAAAAACGAGGCAACGAATTGGAACGAAATTTAAGTATCTTGAGTGAAGAAGGCAGTTTTCGGGCCAGGAGTTCTCGCACCAGCTATTTGCTATCCTTATTGCTCATTAAAGAAAGCTCGATAGATAGCGGTTGCTTTCGCACGGATCCCTTTTTACAGTACGAGTTACTGGCTCACAGACATCAATAATATCTTTTCATTACGGGGTTCTGCACCTAAAGTTCGGATCTGTCAAATATCTAGAGCTAACAATGGCTCTACAACGATTGCTGCCAGTCAGCCTCTTGGTTGCCCAAGCTCTCGGTGCCGCGTATCCAGTCATCACGCCAGCGCCAAGCTTAGAAGATCGGGACGAAGCTCTTAAGCGCGATATTGACCCGGGAAGTTACATCGGCAGCATCATAAATAGCCTAGGGAGCGGCGTCTCGAGCTACATTGCCTCAGGCGTCCCTCAGTTCTTCCAGGATTTTCCGATCGGTGAAGATGTAGAAAAGGCGCTCGACATCGACGATGATGATCTCAAAGCAACACCGACTCAAGTGCTCAACATACCTGGGTATGCGAATTGGACAGAGTCGGGGTGGAGTGTTCGGATACACGGGAACGTGTTCAAGCAGCCCAACATCACTCAGGAGAAACTCGACAGCCTCGCCAACAAGTTTCTCATTGGTGTCGATATTAATGATCTCCCAGAGAACCAACAGGACCAAGCCAGAAACTTCACGGCATCCATATTTGTCGTGCAGCAGCAGAATGTAAGCGTCACCGTGAACTTTCAAAACGACGTCAACGTTCGTCCGGATGCCAGTGGCGGCGTTGTCAATGCGAAAGGTGGTGCGCAGTCCATCGACCTGCCGTACAACACCACTTCCGAAGGAGATTTTGATGCCTGGTTGACTCTTCGGAACACCACTGGTCCTAATGGCGGCCATTTACTTGCGGGAAATGCAACGGAGCAAATACAAGCGCTCAATATAGTACGTACTTTCCTTTCCCCCCTTCGCATTAACAACTTACCAACGCCTCTACCAGTACACGAACGGGACAGATACCGGGAATGCCACTGCCTACCTGGTGCCCCCTACCGGGTTCACCATCATCTCGGACATAGACGACATTCTCCGCGTCACCAAGATCTACGATCCAAAGGAGGGTCTACTCAACTCGTTCGCGCGACCATTCGTAGCTTGGGAGGACATGCCCGATATTTACGCCAACTGGTCGGCGACGATCCCCAACTTTCATTTCCACTATTTAACAACAACGCCAGAGCAAGTAACGCGGAACTATATGGACTTCATCTACAAGACCTACCCGCTCGGATCGTTCGACACGCGACCGCTTAACTTTTCAGATGTCTCGGCCACGCTCTCCATCCGAAAGGCTCTCCTGGACAAGATCTTCCAGACGTTCCCGCAACGCAAGTTCGTGCTGGTGGCCGACACTTCCAACTCGGACGTCATGAAAGACTACCCCCAGATGGTGAGGGACTTCCCCGGTCAGGTTCAGTGTATCTTCCTCCGCAACACGACCGCCACGGACAGCTCGGACCTGTTCCCATATGATACATCGGGCTTTAAAGGCATCGACCAGAAGCAGTATATGTTCTTCGTCAACGCCGACGATCTGCGCGGTGTGGATATCGTGGGCGGCAATTGTTATAACCCGGCTGTTAAGCAGAATGTAACGTTTGAGTACCAGGGACGTGGCTTCGGGAATGATGCGGGTCGTGCTATTGACTGGAGTTGGATGACGCTCTATGCGGGCCTTTTGGTGACGTTGGGTCAGGTCTTGTTGTAGAAGCCGTGAGATTGTATATGACGGCATGAACTTATGGTTGTAATTCCTTCGACTGGTCCTATAGTTATATTATTATCTTGTAAATTGTTACCGCATGACTTGATGTTGGCGATCAAATGTGTATGTCTGCTGTTGGAAATGCAATGACGAGAAGGCTAAGAAGAAAAAGGTAACCAACACACACAAGGTAGGATAACATCTACCGGTCATTCACGTCGGTGATTACGAGTTTGACCATTTTGTTTCTGATGCCTGGTAGACACGAACGCGATGTATCGCCTTCATGTTTGGATTGCCACCTTCTTCGGCATGACCCCTTTAGAGACGATCGATCTTTCAGAGCCGGTCATCAGGAACGCAAAGGTACAATATTTGATGGACATATCATTATTGACTTATATTGCTAAAGTAAACAAGTGCATTCTATACTGTTCACCTTCCCCATATCGGCTACAAGCAACTCAGATCTCCCCCTTTCGGCCCCGAATACGCACACGGAGAGTGTAAATATGCGGCATTACGACCATGCCGATGATGAAACAATATATCCAAACGGGAACTAGCTCGCTGACATGTCTGGACTCTTCTTTCAACTGCAAAAGTATCGGTATCTACATGTGTAATTAAAAGGCTGAGTCTGAATAGATTGATGGAGATCAAGAAAGATCAGCGTTGCTCAGATCTCTGTTGTCTGGACTTTTCTCTACCTAGCTAGCCTGTACTATAGAACGTGGTAATGTTAATCGAGCTTGATGAAAACTATTGTACAGTTTCGTAGCAAACTACAAGCACATATCTACATGGCCTAAACAGTTTCCCAATAACGAAACCGCATTAACATCGTACCATATAGTGGGTTTGGTTCGGTTCATGACCATGGCAAGCAGCATTCACGATATTGATCCTTCATCTTCGATGATAGTGGTACCTGTGTCCAAATTTGAATCGTACAGCGATCCTCATTGTCAAAGACGTGCGTCGCATAGCAATGTACGATACGCGCATCCTCCAGAATGTGCAGTTTCATTTTGACAATAGGGATAGACTCGGTCTCTCCTAAGATCTTTTCTACATTCTGATGTACTATGATGTCTATTGCGCTTTGGGCTCTTGTTTGTGGCAAACCGTCGGACATGGCCTTCTGAACTAAGAGATACCACACAGTATGTTGTGATAGTTGTCTCTGACTCCGTAGAGCCTAGCCTAGTTCTAGCGCTCTGATTCGACGCGTCTGTCATTTTGTAATGCAGGGTGGACTGGTCGGTTTGTATGTTAGTGTTGCAGCTGACGTGGTAGTAAGAAGTATTTGTTCAAATAAGACGAGCTGTTAAAGACTGCTCGCTCTACTTCTAGGCCTAGAGTAGTCACATTCGTTGGTTGTTGGGAATATCACTGGGAAAACTTGAGTTCAGCGTTGGGAAGCCTCCTATCCCTTATTAGCGAAATTGACATGGCCATCTGGAACCAGGAGGTGAGTCGGCGCACAGCAGTGGGAAGAGTGCCAAAGAGCGATGAATAGTTGACTGAAATATCCCGAGAGTCTCGTAAATTTGGCGGCGACGGTCAGTAGGGTCAAGATGCTCACGTCAAGAGCCGGTCTGATTCTACGTTCATGTGTTATAAACTCTACTCAAACATCGAGCTCCTCGATGATAATGATTCACCAAGGTGAGTTCCGCAATGTTCGTCACTTCTCGGGAGCTGTCAGAAGATTCCCATGTTACATGTTGGGAAATTACGATTTCATCATCGTAACACGTCGCATGTGCCCTGAGGAGTTGATTCCAAGACAGAATGGAAATCCTGATGCTTTGACCAAGTGTTGTTGCAAGCCTTAACCTTATTATCATACGGACCGGGCCTCAGGTCGGGGAATGCAACTACCCGGATACCCGGGGCAGGTCGGCGACATTATGTAATTAATCTGCGAGGCGGCGTTTCATATATTGAGCTGCCCGTGCCTATTCTTGGTTATCGTGATTGCCATTGTCATGTTTGCTTAAGCCTCCGAATCCCACAGAAAAATACGATAATCGCGATACAGACCTGAGTGATCCCTGGAATGACCGCATGGGCTCGAGGGAGGAAACTTATACCTGTATGGCCCCCTTAACGTCCAAGAAGATTATTGCAGAATACACTTCCAAGCCCTCGTACACTACCTAGCCCTTGTGACACTTAGAGCTTGCCCTTTTACCATATATGTAGCATAGAAGGTGATTAACTGTTGTATATGGCTAATCTGGGCGATGTATAGAAAGTTCAATGCTTCAGAGTCTCAGCTACCGTGGGGTTATGGTCTATGAGAATTATTGTGCTGGTTTATCAGAAACGTGCAGTTGGCTCCCGTAGTACAACAGGGTTCAGTTGCCGAAGTTTGTTTATCGTGCGGCAGGTTTAGAAACACTTTACTAAAAAAGTCAAATTAATCGTGCCAATCTATTTTAACAAGGGGAACGTAAGAATCAAACCTTAGGGCATGTCTTCCCAATCCCAAGCCTATTACAAAATCTTCCCTTCGTTGAGACGTGATAACTCTGAGCAGACGGGGTGTTGTTTATCTTCCTGTTCCACCATCTGCGAGGGAGCGAAGCAAAAAAAGCCCCTCCCTGGATAACTACTTGACATTGGTTCGTACGGCGGCGGTAATCCTTCTCACCGCACAGATATCCTCACTTATCTACACCGCAACACCAACATTGGTTGAACACTACCACACCGACATCCTCTGCCATGTCCACGAATACACACCGCAGCGACGAAAAATCTGGTTCATCCCGTGACGCCGACGGGCAGTCCGCACGTCGTAGTCCGGGGGGACAGACCCTAATTATTCCTAACATGAGCGACGCCGAGTTCCGCGAATTCAGACAGATATACGAAATGCAACTTTTGCCGGCGCTCACGGAGGTCCTCGGCCTGGGAAACATTAGTGGGCAAGTGCATCTTCACAGGAGAAAATGTATTGTTATCGTTACTCGGGAGGAAGCATCATCCAGCCTCAAGCAGCAGATCGAATGGGTCGTCGCTACGAAACTCCAAGAGAATCTGCGCGCAAAGATTTCCGTCGAGTTCGCGTTGGGGCAAGTGAGGCGTGCCGCCGGCTAAGTGCTTGCAGCAAGCATCTGTCACCCAACACTACATCGGCAGGAGGACGGATCAGATAGAGGAACTCTTCTAGGTTAAATTACGAGACCCCGGCTGAGGCGTTTGCAACTCAATGAGGAATCGTGGTCTTGACTTTTCACAGTGCCCTTCGGTAGCGGTGTGAGGAACAACTAGAATCTCAACGTAGTCAGGTTTTAGCTTCCGAGAACCGAAGTGTTGAGTGAAACTAGGGTCATCTCCTTAAAGTCCGACCTCGCCATCGTACGAATGTAGTGCCGTCCTGATGTGTGTACATGATTAGTCTGTTCAATCGCCTTATGCTTAAATGCTCGCCAAGTGAGCTTATACTGCATGGCTTCACCTTGCTCAGACGAACCGTGGACTTCTTCGTTGGCGACTCGAACTTCCAAAGCTAGATATGAAAGAGGCAAGTGATCTGACCTTGGCACAAGCCGACTCGAGCGATCCTCACAAACAGTCCTAGTAACTATCACAAGCCAAACACCGGGATACGCAGCAGATCAGAGCCCTCAAGCCTAATATGCCATCCAGAGGAAGACGAGAATGGGATGACGAAGTCTGACGGCTCGATGCTATGAGGCTATTCGAACAGTGCCTTAGCAATGTAACCCTTCAGCTTGTGTTGGAGTAGGTGTTGGATGCTCACAGATGTTATCGCTCAAACCAAAAGAACCAAGAGTTAAGTGAAGCGCCGATGCCGTTTCAGCAGTCGGCATCTGTGCCCCTCACATGCTCCGCACTGCTCGAGAGCGAGCCTACTAAAGGAAGGGCATAGTCACACTACGAGGGCCGGCGCGTATTCGAAACGATGTCTCCAGAAACTAAAATGGAATGGACAGGCCAACGTCCGTGCCACGCACAAGTGTTATTCGTAGATATCACGTCCGTACGCGTACGTGCGAGGGTGGGGAGTTACCGCTAAGATCTCGCGCCAATTTCATACGGCGGGCCATGTGCTGTTCAAGTTGACAAATTCGCTGGTTTATTTGTACCCAATTGTCTCGTGATTCGCGCTATGGGGCCTTCTCGGGTGGGCAGAATGTCGAATCAAAACAGATCATGATGACAAGTGATCCTCCGTGGTGATCGCTCGAGTCCGAGGTGAGTTGTCGTCGTGATAAGATGAGCAGGTTGCCGACGCTTGAGTCGGCTACAGCTAAAATGCTTTTTGGTTTCCAACGAGAAAAGACCGATTGGTTGAAAATACGCGAGGGCGATGGCAAGGTAATGCCGACAGGATATCCCGCCGTTCCAACGGCATCCGAACTTCCACCGTCATGGAGCTAACGCTGTCGTAATATCGGACCGCCGCGTTCCGCCCGTAGCTTGTTATGGTTGTTTGAGCACGCTAAGTTAGCATAACGTTCCCGCACCTTGGCAAGTAGATAGAAGGAGACTGCGTGAGGTGGAGTTTAGTCCACGAGTAACCATTACGTTTTGTTAACGCTGGGTTGCATTACTTGGCTTGGATCTAGTGCTCTCAATGATCAGAGAGCTTGCAGCTTCTTGTGGCGTAGGTTCAGCAGCACGAAAGGAACTCTTAATAGGAGGAGCTCAAGAATTTCTCTGGTCAGCATGATGACCCCGGTCTTTGTGGGTTCGGGTTGTGTGTCTACGTTTCTGTTTCATCCCCTGATTAGACACGAGGATTACCTAGTGTAGGGAAGTCAGACCTGTGAATTCGGAAGAAAAGCCCGTGCCAAGGACGAAAGAGGCAATCTCAGGGGGCTAGGTAATATAATAGTACGGACGAACTATTCCTGTCTTGCACACGATGAAACACCACCAAGCACCCTACACACAAATCGTCAGGTTTCCGTTTTCTATTTCTGCCATGAGAATGATCCACCAAGAAGCGGTATTGTCTGCATGAGGTGCATCCTTGCAGGCCATCCCAGCCTCCCGACTCAATGGTTCCCGTCTCCGAACGGAATGACCCTGGAAAAACCATGTCCGCCGTAGTGTAAGTCAACCACCCCTGCCTGTAGGTTCCTGCCTGTGAAGCTTGCTTCCAAGTGTAGATATCTTCCACAGTCCCCCATCGCTCGTCACGGCGAGCTACGATGTTTCAATTTTAATTCGCCTTGGGTTCCGCGTCCGTCTCTTAATTGGGGCGGGTGAAATTATAAAGCTTTCTACACAAGGACTCTAAACCGATTGACCAATCATCTTATTTCGTTTCCATAAGTATACGTATTCACATACTTCGCTTACTTATTTTTGACGCTCTAGGTCGAATCGGTATTCGCTATCGATTAGACTAATATAAGGCATTGCATCTCATACCCTTCTTCTTGCCAGGACATTTTGGGCCTACGCTTCTTCGTCATTCTGCTGTCCCCATCGTTGACCTTCGTCTGATTGTTACGACCGTCTCCCGCCCAATTCCTATTACTCACTCAGCGGAGTCCATAACCATGTGTCCCCCTCCCCATCAAGTGATGTACAATTTACCGATTGTCGTTCGTCCCCAGCTGATGTTTTTGGTAGTGTCAATCTATTTCGTCAGCTTCCTTCACCGATGTTCGAGTCGTAATTCAATGAGAGTTTTGACTTCAGAAAGAAGTCGTTACTGGAGTTCCAGGCAGAGCACTGGTAGTCGTCGGAACTTGGGCCTGAGCCTGGTTGTCGTCCCCATACCCCACGGCCATGTAGTTGCCGGCGGTGTCATTAGGGGCTATGTCTATCTCCAATGTGTATTTGAGCTCGCCCTCTTCGCCGTATGGGCGGCATCTTTGCCTCGGGTACCCCATATTAGGGGCTTGGGATGCCGCCGGTTCAATCTCTCGCCCTTGAGCCTAGATATTCGACTGTCCATCAGCATTGTATGACTGCCTAGGAAAATTGGTCTCCTTCTAACTTACACTACATGAAGCGCACGCAGTATTGTTTACATATACCCAATTTGGGCACTCGTGCGTGTAAAAGTACTTGCAACGGAACTTATAAAAACCACCGCCGCCCCCACTCATTGCTGATAAGTTACTATGGAGATCTTGGAAATAAGTTTATTCTTCAACCGGCGATGGTCCAGGTAGAGGAATGCAAAATCGATAGAGATATTAGACAGAGATGCGACTGTCCGCTGACAGCCAAGCGGCGGTATATAACTGAAGGACAAGAGAGTGTCCAATCAGCAAAGCTAGATGGCAAGCTCTTGAATTAGAAATCGCTAAAGGGCTCTTCCCTTTATTTGGCGTCAGCAGAAGGAAAAGTAGAGGCATCAACCTAGGGTATAGGCGGGAGCATGCTGATATACTGGGACATCACCAGGGGCGCATCTTCTCAACATGGATTATAACGCCAGTCAGTGTAAACAGTGCCAGAAACAGATCCTTCAGGAACCGAAATGTGCACTCAAGACCAGTTCCACTTCGTGCACCACGAAGTAGCATCATGGAGGGGTGTCCGGATCAATCACACTCTGGCGTTCTCGAATACCTAGCACTGCAACTCAGGCCCAAAGAAACGGCTATTTCGTACACTAGAAAGAAAGGGAAACCCCTGCTACATGTTGCGTTAACTACACTACTGTAACTTGTCTGGCAATGCCCGTGTGACAAGACTAGGGGCCAGCGGCAGCGTGTGGAGCCTTCGTGTGGTCCCTGTGAGAGGTGCATGCTCCATGAAGTCATGTCTTTCCTCCGGTAATGATGGTGGCTTTTGTTTTTTTTTTCTCTCCCACGCGAAATTCTTCGACGCGCGGGAGCGAACGGCAGCTACTGTAGTAAAAGCAACCCAAGACAACCTTAACCGGTATTATTTATAGTCGGCGTGGCGTGATGCATGGGTCAAAATGGAGAGCCAGTCGGCAGTCAATAAAAAGCCCCATGAAGATCTTCTCTTGGTGGCCCCAGATCAACACTTGAGAGCCAGGAATGCAAAAAGTAAGGGCTGTATCGGATATTACTATATCATGTATGCATGCAGGTCTGCCTGTACACACTCAGGTACGTAAATCCCCATGCGTACGGGACCATGCTTGATAAGTGCGACTAAGCAACGACTTGATATGTCGGGATTTAGTCTCCTGTCACGGCATTCCCGGCTTTCAAGCCAACTGGCTTAGGAGCCCACTTACCTTTCGCGTCGCAGCTTGACACCACCTATTAAAAACACCTCTGATATCTGTTGATTTGTACATATATCCGAGCCACTCAAGTGTCTTGGTGTGTCATACTGGGCTGGTCTTTACTAGGATTACCGATAGATCTGTGGCATGGGGTTTCGAACCAACCCATTACTAACTAGTCAGACAATCACCGAGGTAGATGTCAACTCATGTTCAGACGGTAATAAATTTAGCCAATAGCCGGTTCCTTTAGTTCTTGAAAGGCTACTGCAAAGACGATCTTACGGCCTTATCCTTACGGCACCCATGTTCACACCTGTAAGTTATCCATGCTGTTTGCAAACATGACCCTTGTAACTCTCAGCGGCCAGGGCGACCTTGTACCGTCACACGAACCGGGACATACCCTTGGATGAGGCTGAAAAAAAAACGGTATGCCGGTCGCTTAATCGATAGCCAACTGATCCGTCATCTGTTGGGCGACCCTCTCGTGTACATATTATTTGCCCAGCTGCCTGCGGTATATTCCCTTGTTACTTGCTCACTTACCATGCATACAGGAGAGAAACCGGAGGATATCGAACAGAGATTGAAATACCGACAGGGTATCGCACCAGCGGACCCTGGATTCACGGTGCGAGTGAGGGTTCACTGCATTTGAGAGAAAGCGGGATCACTGTGCCAAAGTCCCTCTCCGTAGATCAGGAACAAGGGGTGCACCCCGGACCAAAAATTTTTCTATTGACACACCTACCAAAGCTATGAAGAACTACGAACAAAATGAACAACGTGGAGCTGTTGCATTCATTCCCGAGATACGCTAACTAGACTAAGTGTTGCATATGGATACATATATGCAGCATTGACATAGTAAATAACCATCCCGCAGCTGACCATCACCTTAATAGTCTCGGGCTGCAACGCTATTCGACCCATGTTTCGAAGACGTTTACACTACACAAATGCTAAGTTCGCATAATAAATATCTGTCTCTACACCTAAACAAACCTCTTTGCTCAGTGCTGTATGATAGTGAGCTTTTGCTTCTCATTAGGCACACAAGATCGATAATACAAGACTTCGATTTCTCCTTAGATTTTGAATCGCCAACGATGCAACGATTTCACAACCTGTTATCGATATACCCATTCATTCGAGCTGACATCGCACTTGAGGCGAATCATCATCAGATATTCCGTACGCTAAGTGCGGAGAATATTATATACAATTTTTAGCTGCGGGCATAAGTCACTAAAGTTACTCGCTTGGCAGGAACAGTTGAAAACCAAAGCAATTTAGTAGACCAATCAACCGTACAGCTATAATTATATGCAGGTGGATGTACAACCTTAAGCTCACTCTATTAACACTTTCAAAGCAAACTCAGTATGCAGTTGAGATGGAAACATTACGATTGGTCGTTATGTCAACGTGAACACTGCGATACAATTCTCTTGGCTAGCATTATAAAGAGTAAACAAATTCCCCGATCCGCTAGAATCTAGGAATTACCACACTTGGTTAATGCGTACTAGACACCCAGTACTCCAGACATCATAGATGCAGCTATGTTTTAGAAGGTTAAGGTCTACTTGATATTAGAACGACAAAGTTTGGTGCAAAAATGAAAACATTAAGAGTTTCTGCTGAAAGTACGAAAAGAGGATTAGTCTCTTCGCCAAAGGTTCCTTGGAAATTTCAATGTAAAAAATAGTATGATAAGTACTAGCATAGCGCAGCGTCCTTGTTGGACATCGGAGGGGGGGAAATACTTGTCTTGAAGCGTCACGAGCACAACAGGCTAGTTACAGAAAGGATGTTCAACAAATACCGATTTGCAATCTTGTTCTTATTACATCTACTTCGTGCATCAACGGCCGATGATTTCTTGTCTCATACAAAGCGAGAGGATAAATATCAATTTCTAAAATTACTACGGCGGCTCGGCTATAGTCTTTCCATGCTAGTGTCTAACACTCTACAGTTGCTTTCTATTCGGATGTTTTCAAAATTCGTAACAGATTAGTTTGTACGTACTGTTTGTCTTTAGACCTGCTATATCGGTTCGTAGCTTTCGGCCTTACTGTCTGTTATCGACCTTGAATGTAACCCATGCGGTTAATCCCCAGAGATACCAGAGCAGATCATCTGCTTAAGCCGTAGTACACTACATGCCGGTAATCTGTCCGGCCGTGCCGATTGTTCCACACATTGTTGAGTAAATATTCCTGATCCAACCATCCTTCTGAAGATGTATTATGTTGTATGACGCGGGTAGCGCCGCGATTCGAGCTTTCTTTTAGACATCGATGATTGTACTACCTCCGCTGCGGCCACTCCTAGGTGTAGCCCAGGGATCAAAGTGACTGTGTTGTTGGAATATGAGTTATACATGGGGCATTCTGCGCCTTTGGCTGTGTCGGGACCAGGAGAAAGGCTTTGTTATAGTGTCTTATCCTTGTACCTTGGCCCACGATAAAACTATCCGCACGCTACCGCAGTTGGCCCTCTTCCCCCTTTAAATCTCGTTGTCTGAGTAAATAGCACAGCAAGATTAGAAGCCGGAAACCTGTCCGATACACACGCCCTCCCTTTAGGTAAACGAAACGCAAGTGCAGAATAGGATTATGAGACATGATTTTCAGCAAGGGGCCACGCTACCGGTCCCATATTATTCCTACCAATAAGTAAAGTAGCACCGCATGTGCTTCAGATCACCAGTCATTGAGACCGAGAACAAACGGTTTAAGCTAGGAGATTGGTTATGAACTACAGTGTTCCACGGTTGGCTGCTGTACAACGTCACTGTCCGATCCTCCCCCATTTGTTATTCGACGAGAAGGCCTAAGGAACGCTGGGAAAACCATCGTAAAGGCCCGTTTGGATTCTCGTAATTCTCTAGAAACATTGGCACGCCACGCTACGCGCGGCGAGTGCATAAAGGCTGACTCCTGGTCCCCCACTCGCGGCCATGGATAGGTATGCTGACTGTCTCACTGGCTACTACGCCAAAACTCATCACCAAAATTACATGGTTCTGCTGTCGGGATCAAAAAACCCCACACAAGCCAGCAAGTTTGACATGTGACACTTTTGTCGAAATAATTTGTATGAATGGGTGACGGATCTAGTGTGTCACTGGACCCTGATGGCGTCTCGCGTGTCTGATCTGCCGGCATCAATTTTTGGGTTACATTGTATGGTTGAAAACCATATGCCATGGCATAACTGCCCCGGTCTCCTGTTGATCCTGAAGCGTGGGATGACCTATCGGTAAATATCTAACCCCATAACCCTTGACTGAGTCCTCTTGGTATCAGGCTGACTGCAACTAGACGATATACGTGTTCATTCTCTAGCCGCAGCTCTGCCTTCGTGTTACTTTCTTAAAGCTTTGTTTTCCTTCCTTGGGACTGAATATCCGCAAAGGAATTAAGGAGATACCATTTTGATTGAGGGACCCCCTCATTGATCCAGATTAAATCCATAATCGCGTTACAGCTAGACAGAAACATTAATGACCAAATCTTCATTATCGTGAGTGTACGATAATAGACGATACTGCTGCTCTAGGATTAGAATGATTTAGTCCATGACATATTTGTTTCCGAAAAAGAAGAAGAAGAGGGAAAAAACTTCATTCAAAAGATCGCCTCCAATATAGAAGCAACTCAAACATGCCAACCGGACCTAATTTACTACCCAGTTTGCACTCAAGAGACGGGAGTACTGTTTAAAGTATCGACGCTGTCCTCGTTATAATGCTACGGCTTGTACCATAATAACTGAAATTACAAACGATCCGTTTAAGAGGCCCATCAGGTGATCTGATGAAACCATCTTGGTAGGCCATGCTGTAAGTTACATAACTCCATTGGATATCCTCGGCAAGCCCTAGACCCGACACAAAAACGACCACCATAGTCCTTCCTAATGTGTGGGCAATAAACAATATATTTAGCGTGATACTGATTGTGAAATATTCCGTGAAATGCTTGCATTGGGTCGTGTTGTGCTATGACTAGTATCTAGTATCTAGAAAACCTAGTGGGTGTGTGGGCCGTTTCTTGTGTTCCAGGGTGTTTAAATACCTCTAATACCTTTTCATTCATGGGTGCCCCTCAACGTTTATAATCGACGTCTCTACATAGTACATAATTCGATAATGACTAAATTTCCTATCGGCGTTGTTGAGCACGAGTTACCGTAAAGGTTTAGGAGCGTTAAGTTGCATAGGTAAATATGGCAAAGAAGGAAAATAGATGAATCGCACGTATTCTCGATTTTTGATTGGTTGTTTACGGGCGACAAACGTTAAGTAGTGTATTTCAATAGGTGACGTCGGCGGCGGCTGGAATTTGGTAACTCCGAACCGAGATGGGTACGATACCAAAAAGGCAGTGTGCAGCAAAGTTATTGATATGTTGAAATTGCATATTCGCGAGTACGTGTTAAATTAGCAGATTTGGACTTATCTAGTTTTTGTCGAAGCGTTGACCCATGCTTGACGACGGCCAAGATTCTCGCCATATTCCTGCTGATAGGTTAAGGGGTCAATTTAGGAGCCGGAGTGACAAGACGCGCACTGCAACCGCTTGGACGTCAATAACACCGCATAATAAGACTTAGAAGACTAGTATAAGTGATCGATAGTTGAAATAAAACAAATATTATTAAATAAGCTACGATGTAGCTAAAATCAGATGAGCCAAGTGCCTGAATGCTTGACAATAAACTGAGTCAGCATGATTTCGAGCTTTTATTCCATTTGACTATTCTGTCAATTAGCAAAGTCTGAGAGGCTTATTGTATTATACTTGTGGAGTTATGGTGCTTTGGCTCCTGGTCAAGTCACCCTCATCTGGTGGGCGTACTACATCTAGACAGTGGCGCTGCGCCTAGCTAGCTTACGGACAGTGCCATAGTAGATTCCCCGCTGCTAAATTGGAAATCTATGTATGGTTTACATGATAGTGGACTACGATATTACTACGGCGAATAGAATGCACTTTTTCAAAATTGGTACTTCCAAAGTGGTGTGATCGCTCTAGCTCTGGCAGCTAATTATGGTCCAGAAAACTTAAGCGTGGTAGTTCTCGGCTAGACGAGCCGAGCGTTGAAGGTGAATGAATGTCACGACCTGGTTGAATTTTGTAAGGGTCCTATCTGATAGCTGGTATTGCTATGTTCATATAGTTTCTCGGATGCAATAATGCCGAAACAACGTTTCTGTTGTATGGATTGTATACCTATGCTATTAAATCAGGATCATTGGACACAGATACGGAAAGAGGTACACGTTCCCACTCCGAATCCGGAACGAATAGGGGCTGGTAAATTATGATAAGGCCATGTCTACCAAAAGAAAAACTTCCCTTAAAGACTTCAGGGGCTTGTACCCGTCATTCTTCCCATAAATACAGCCAGGCCCAAAGCATTGACTACTATAATACTGCTGTCCGCATAAATCAACACAGGCCAGCTCTTATTTCTATCGCCAGTATCTTCAAGAGCTCTTCCGATCACCCTTCCGTTTTTGAACACCATTTCCCTGGCTCTCTTACGCGTTTCCAACCCAGATAATTTACAGTGACCATTACGACTGACGAGTTTCTAATTTCCACCTGAGCTTTCTACACATACAACATTCTTGCTTCTTGCGGCACCGAAAACTCCTCATCCGAACCCGCGTTCTCCGTACGATTCCACGAGTCCTTTTCTTGAGGTCTAGCTTTAGCGCACATCTCTTGGGGTAGCCGTATTGCGGAAAGTTCCACTGGAAATTCGTTGGATGCTGAGTAAGGATATGGTGGCCAGAACTCGTCGCTAGTAACCTCAACGAGGACCGATTCTTTTCCCTTCGCAGACTGACGCCTACGCCGACGCGAATACTTTGTGCATAAGTATATAACGATGCCGATTCCAAGTAATCCGATACTAGCGCTGGCGCCGATACCAGCAGCTACAGGACCACTAATGTTGACGCCGTTTTGACGAGTTTCGGATCCGATTGGACTGGGCGATGACGAGTGGGATGCGCCCAGAGTGGAAGACAACTGGGTGTATGCAATGGTAGTGGTAAGAGTAAGAACTGGGGTTGGCACTGCACCCCATGGCCACGAATAATGTCCTGTCTCGGCAGTCCAGCCTAGCGGCCCGCCTTGCCGCGACCATGCCTTTTGACCAGAGCTTGTGACTTCTTGTACCTTGGAGATTGTGCTTGTGTCGATTCCTGGGTTGCTTCGCCTTTCATTTGAGTATGGAATAGCATCCTTTACAGTCCCGCTAAGACTTAAGAGTCCCGTCATTGTCATCGCCAAGTTTCTCACGCCTTCTAGCAGTCATGATACATCGAGGATCTTTAGAGGTAGACTGGTTAGGCTAGCTAGCTCATGCTGTACCAGTTTGTGGAATTGTATAATAAGTCGATCAAGAGGTAGGGTTTTCGACGAATTTCAATCTTGAACCTGGGGATATGAAGGGCGTTGCTAAGAGCGTAGCCGGTCCTTAGACGCGTTACTTAAATTCATCCTTTTATTTTTCCTTCCTACAGACACAGCCTACGCCGACCAGGCTATAATCATACTGACGTGCAGCGAGTTGCCTCAAATCTGTATGGTTCATTGCACGCCCCCAACACATATTGGCATACGACGCTACATGACAGCTGTAAAGTACGATGATTGGATATAGTCAGCTTCCTTTGCGCATGGCGCCATCAGCCTTCGGGGCATCAAGTTTGCATGTCGCGTAGTACCACAGCACCCTTTTCGGTTCCGACTACAGTTCAACGCACCTCTTTGATTTGCCCAAAGATAAGCGGTAACAAGAATTGCACAGATGATTTCGGGGTCGCTTCGGTAACGTGGCTTAAAAGCCCTGCAGATGACCGCGCAGTCCGCAGCAATAAAATGAAAATAGCGTTGCAGGCATTGGTTCGCTGCGACTCCAAGTATTGTCCATCGCTTGGGGGCGAATAGGGAACAAGCATCGCAAAATGTCTAAATCTGTCTGTCGCAACAGACAAACTGTGGGTCTATGAAGCATGCGCGTTTAGGTCCCAGGATATATCAGGCCTTCTCGAAATATGAAAATATAGTCGCAGATTATATAGAAGGGCGGTATGTGAAAGAAAGCCCTTCGACTTGAAAGTTGTTGTAGACAGCAAAGTATATTGTAACCCGTAGGCCACGACACTTCGTAGAATATTGAAAACCTGCAGAAATTGGATACGGCCAATATAGGAACTCTATCTCACGGAAATCTTAGTATACTTACAAATTAAGTAGTTTTTTGACACTAGCGAGTTACGAGACAGCACAGAAGAGACTACACCGAAGGCTTAATAACCGTGAAATCTCAGCCTAGCATCGTAGGCTCTCTTCTCTAGCCTCAGTGTTCCTCGCTCACTAATTTTGATCCCCCGCTTACAGTGGAAATCTAGATTGTCGAGTTGAAACCGCGCGGTACGCTTCCCCAACCTGACCTTAATGAACTTTACGAGAACACGGATTAGGACAAAGTGTAGCTTCACAAGGCTATCTTGTCTACATTGCATTTCGTGCTCTGTCTCTACACGAAGCAATCATACACGTGCTCCAAAGCTTAAAGTTGTACGTTCACATCTCCCAAGCTTTTCCGTCCGCTTACGCACAGCCCGGACTGACATTGGCACCCTACGTATAATCATAGGCCACGAGATTTGCGTCTTGGCCATGGACAAAACATATTCCGGAGCGGGGAATGCCTCCTGCATAAATTATAATCGGCTTGATGACTCCCGGCATGTTCTGGCACCGAGACATCTGTTGCTAATATTCGCAGACATCCTGAGTGCCAAGTTTTTGTGCCTACTCCGCTCTGCCAAAATTCGTAAAAGAGGACAATGTGTCACAGAACGCAATGGCAACACTAAACTGAAGCAGAAGGAGATTACTTTCAAATCTGGCGATTTGATCAGTCATAGTTGGTGATAAGTACTTGCGGTTAAGGCTGCACACAACGGAATTCTATGACATAAAGCGGAAGATCCTAAAAGAGCTTATAGTTATTGGGGGGTTTTCATCATTATCAACATCACATATATTCTGTAAGGGATTTACAACGACGATATGACTAAAAGAGTGCGTACACTGAACAAGATGAGCCTAACTAAGATATCTGGTTAGCTGCCGATCGTCAGTTTCATAGCAGTGTTGTTTCGATTTGGTCCAGACCATCAGAAGACGAGAACAAACCGGAGAATATGAACCGAAGATAGGCCACCACTGAGTGATTGGTGTGCGTCTTCCGTCAAACCACACAACACGGGATCTTGTACTACGTGACTAGTACACGGTCTTCAATGTTAAGATATTACCGATAACCCCCGGGCGCTCGGACTCGACGTCATTAGCGTCAAGTAGCTAGAATCGCCGGACTCTATATAACCACCACTGGTGTCACGATACTGTATAGCAAAGATGGCTCTGAATACAGACCGAGCGCAACTGCGGGTGGTAAATACACACACCTTAGGCTTGACGCTGGAAAAGAGGAAGAATTTGGGTCTAACACCTTGCTAACCCTGGTGTAGCTAAGCCCAATATCGATGCGATCGATAGACGACAAGAAGTGTCCGATCGCACAACCATAGCAACAGTTACCAAGAGCCACGTCGAAATCTTCCTAGGTCTGCCAATACCGGGAACTCAGATGGCCGAACGCGCCTCAGATGACCACGTTCCTCTTTGTTCCTGTCACAAGGACTAGAGTACTAGGGCTTGGAAGGGTATTCAGTATTGCCCACGATAATAGCAAACATGATATCCAAGAATAGGCCCGGGTAACTGTACTCACGAAATACCGCTCTGCAGATTGATTACAAGATATCGCCGACCAGACCCTGGTATACGGGTAGTTGCATTCCCCTACCTAGGGCTGGTCCGTGTGCACTCGCTAATGGGTAAGGATTCTTGATAACTCTCAGCTGGCTATGTATCAATATCATCTTATAAGTACATTACCGAATGCGTAAAACACACGATCTGAGCTTAGTATCAAGCAACAAGTAGCTATCAATAGTTCAATGCCTAAATATCGCAATTCCTCAATTAACACATCAGAAAAGGAAACCTAACTCTAATTCGTCGTAGTGGTATACATTAGGCCCACGATATACCCCTGCTCCATCAACATGTATGTGCCCCTGAGTGTTATGACACGGCTCACGTACTTGATATGAAGAACTACGGTTTGCGTATAATCAGAGTTGACTCTTAAAAAGTAATCGAGAAACCATCTACGCAATAAATATGATACTCACTCACATTATACTTAGCGTACCGACATAACTAGTCTAGGCTTTTAAGCATCTGATAGCTGTAGTGCCTGTTGATTCCACCACACCTCGTAACTTCCTTACCTACTCGTTTATAAACACCCTCGCATTCACTAAAAAACGGAGTATCAAGTGTCAACATTGTGTCCATCGAATTGCTGTAACTGTTTACTCACTGACATCACATACTTACCTACTTGGGCAATATGATAACCACACCCATATCTACACTTAGGTCCGCGCCTCTAGACTTACCTATTGATAGGCATCTATCTCCAGACTGATACCGTTGAGTACTCACACATGCGTCTTGTCCACCAGATTCGCGCGAGGGTGTAGGGGGTAACTTTCTCTATACCGGATTGCGCGGAAAAAAAAAAGAAGACTTCATTACATTGGGCGTTATTATTATCTCCTCCGTTCCTTTCCTTTTCTTGCTCTTGCATACAAAAAGGAAGACAGAGAAAGGGGGGACCGTAAACCTGAGCATTGACCACTTCCGTCTCGCGCACTCATTATCACAATACTCGACAAACTACAGTCCTTCAGAAGAGAACACATTTTGAGATAAACTTTTTGCGACAAGAAGGCAAGCGGCCCTCTTCACTTCAGGGGGAAAAAAAAGAAAAGTTCTCGTAGTTGGATCGAAACGAACCCAAGAACCCCCCCATCTCACCAAGCACACAAGATTAAACCCGTCAATCTATCTGCCTCGTTGACGTCCGTTCTTTGAAGCACTCAATCATCTGACCAGATAACCCGCTTCCCTCCCTTACTCACTACTTACATAGCATGATAAAAATATAACAGAATGGAAGCTCCCAAGCTACTTACCTACCAAGCTATCTATCCACTTACGTATCTATCTTACCTTAGCCGCAGAAAACTTCTTCTACTATCTGTACAAATAAGCCTCTACTTGCGTGCGTCCAAGACAGAAACAAAAGAGGAAAGAAATGGGTTAACCTAAACGACCTCATAATAGAGAGAGGTAAATAAATAAATACTGCCTGCCCATCGACTTACCCGAGTTAACCGTAACTCAAACTGGACAGTTATGAACAAGTTGCACCAACCACAAAGCAAACAACAACAACTATACTTAGTTTATCACGACTAGCTAGCCTTCGATATCATCGCAATCTATCTCGGTGAGGTAAGCAAGTGCAAATAAATACCTGTCTACGCACATCTATACGCTCGCTTCGACAACATATGCGCGCGGTCTGGTACGCTTGACACTGATGTGATGTAATCAATTAATTAAGTGTAAGACCTTTTAATTCATTATTTATCGTGTCAAAATTGAGTGATCATGTTTTCTTCTCATTCGATAAGCTCGTAGCTAGCTACTGACTAACACGTCCCTCTCTAATCGATTTCTAACAGACAGGGGGCAGGGGGGTTTGTTTGGTTAGGATGATAACCCTCATCAACTTCCCACGCGCAACTGCCAAATAGCGCATAACATCTCTAGTGTATGTTTGTGTATATAGTGTCCGAGAAGCCTTTAGACTAACATAACCCCTTCAATAGGTAGTCTACACCACAACAAATTTGATTATGATGTACAAACACAACCGTCGTCTCTTCTTGTTCTCTCACGAAAAACCATGAGATACGAGTGAGTATTGTGTGACGAATTAGGGAACAATGGCAGAAGGCTCAGCGACCTGCCTTCATCGCGGCGCGTCTTCTCATCTTGTCGGCTACGGCCTTCAATGCTTGTTTCACGTCCTTCTGTCCCTCCCACGATTCGAGATCGTAGTATTGCGGAGCCAATTCCTACAAGATAAGTCAGTATGTACGAGGTGGACAGCCACGGTATGATAGACGACTGAGTATATAGAAAACAGAAGACCAAAAAGTGACTTACAAGCAGCCATTCAGGTCGAATGCCAGTAACGGTTCGAACATATTGCTTCGATGTCAAGACAAACTCGTTGTAGATGACCCAGTCATAGTCGGCGCCGAGCACGGTGCTCGGATGTAACATGACCGCTGAGTTGTTGTCCTTCAAGGTCCGATAGATCTTGTTGTTCTCGCGCTTGGCCACCTGCATGAAGAAGCCCGCGACGAGGGCCCGCCGAATGTTGGTGTAGTAATCCTTATCCTGGAAGTCGGTACTAACCAGGTCCAGGCTCTGAGTTTCCATGATGCGCTTGAGCTGTGCTCGAACGTTGTCTGCGCTCGATAGATGACGGAAGGAAAGGTAGTGCTGATGACACCATTTCTTCGCATCATCCCCCCTACCCAAAATACCCTTGAAGGCGTGGTATACGTTCAACATGGTAAGATGGTCGCCGTCAGGATGCTTGAAGAGATTCTTCATTTCGTCGGCCTCTCGCCTCTTCTGTGCTGGTCGCACAAAGATCTGAGGAACCGATAACAGTGCAGTGAGGGATAGTATCTCGTTGGAACAGTAGAATTCAGGGCTTGAGATTAACATAACTGCCAAGGCCGGATCAAGAGGGAATTCAGATGCGAGGCTACCCAGCCGAGTCAGCTCACCTTCATCGTCTAGGCAGGCCAGGTAATTGAGCTCCTCCAGAGCACGCATCATGGTCTCGGGGGCGGGCGGGTCCATCAGATCGAAATGGACCAAATCTACCACGCCAAGTTTCTTCAGCTCCAAAACTGTGTTGGCAAGGTTGGAACGAAGGATTTCGGGATACGTCTGCTCGATGAGTTCTTCCTTGAAGGCCTTTTCTGTATATAGACGGAAACATTTTCCGGGCTTTGTACGACCTGCACGTCCGGCTCGCTGTTGGGCCGAAGCCTTCGAGATAGCCGAAACAAGGAGTGATTCTACTCTCAATCTCGGGTTATAAATTTTCTGCTTGCTAAAGCCAGGGTCTACCACGTAGACTATACCATCAATGGTCAAACTGGTCTCGGCGATATTGGTAGAGATGATACACTTCCGACCCGGACGACCACCCTTCTTGAAAGGCGCCGGAGGCGGGTCAAAGATACGTTGTTGCTGATGCGGCGGCAACGTACCGTAGAGCGGGTACACGGCCATGGGGCCGCATTCAGTTTCTCTCACAAGCTCGTCGACCTCGAGAGAGATCTTGCGACACGTGTCCTCGATCTCCTCCTCTCCGGTCAGGAACAGCAAGATGTCACCATCAGCTTCACCGGCATGAATCTGCAGAACAGTCCGTATAGCTCCTTCGACGTAATCCTTCTCGGGCTCAGGCGTGTAAAAAATCTCGACGGGATGGGTTCGACCTGGTACCACGAGCAGAGGGGCGTCGAAGAAGTAGCGCTGGAACTTCTGAGCATCGAGGGTGGCGGACATGACGATGAGTTTCAGATCAGATCGGCGACGGGTGATGTCCTTGAGCAGGGCCATGAGAATGTCGGTGGCTAGAGTGCGCTCGTGGGCTTCGTCGAGAATGATACAGCTGTAGCGGGACATGTTATGGTCATGCATGGCCTCACGCAGCAGCATACCGTCAGTCATGTACTTGAGAATGGTCTTGGAGCTAGTCTTGTCCTCAAAACGGATGCTGTATCCGACCTCCTCGCCGAGGTTGACGTCGAGCTCGTCGGCGACACGCTGGGCGACCGACATGGCGGCCACTCGTCGCGGCTGCGTACAGGCCACCATCTTGTGATTGAGATGAGGTAACTCGTCGTAGACGACATATTGCGGGATCTGGGTGGTTTTGCCCGAACCCGTCTCACCTACGAACACGAGGATCTGGGATTTCTGATATAGGTCGAGGAACTCCTGCCTAGCGATTGCGAAAGCTCACGGTTAGCTATTACGATACGCGGGGATCAAAGCTAAATAGCGTAGGGTATAGGGAGTGCGGCGCTCACCTCTGCTTGTGCACGGGGAGATTCCGGCGGGTCTTTAGAATAGAGAAGTACTGTTCGGAGTGCGGTTCGCCGGTGAAGGGGTTGTTGTCGCCGTCCTCGGCATCGTGGGCCTGCTTGGCCGTGGTCTCGCGACGCTGGAAATGTCTCAGCGGGGAGCCTGCGGGAAGCTTGCCGTTGATGACGCCGTTGCTGTCGTTGCCGTTCCAGTGCGCCAGGTACGGATTGTCTTCGGCCTTTATCTTCTTCTGATCCTCGTACTCGTGTTGCCCCCTTTCAACCTTCACCCGCTTAGTCGATGAGTTAGTGTCCGCCGGGCTCCTGCTCCTCTTGCGCTCAGACTTGCTGACCTTGGGACTTCTCTCATCGGCCATGGTAAGTGATGCACGGGGATACCGCCGCCGCCGCCGCTGCTGCCTGCGCCTGGATGAGGTCGACGATGGTGAGTTTGCGATTGATTCGTGGGAGGCAGCAAATGTGGTGTTCAAGGAGGTAGACCCAGGTAGAAGAGGTAACCAAGGAAGGAAGGATATGCCGCTGGTGAAGGAGAGTTAGTCAACTACTTCCTGGCATAAGAAAAGCAGCAAAAACAATTGGCAGTAAAATAGTTTGAACGCGACCATTTGCGAATGTAATTTTCTGGACCGCCATGTTTCGGGGCCCCACCACAAGGTAACTGCAGGTACCTAGCTAAGCGATAAGCCCCCCGATAACTAAAGTAACATGCGATAACACTCTACGAGGTCAGCCAGATGATACCGCTACTTCATGAACATTTTAGCGCAACTCGAATCCAATAAGCAATGGGGATAATGAATAATGCCGCTTTTTCTATTTTGGACACAAGTCGTCCGAGGCAGTTCATCGCCTGACCTTTTGGGGACGTTTGTTGTGCGTGCGTAGCCCGAGGTCCAAATTCCGCATATAACACTTATTACTATACATGGACCGTGTAAACACTGCATAAGCTGCCTCGTGTCACCTGAGGCGCGTATAAAATGTCCCGTCTGCCCCTAGCCCCCCCCTCCCCCAAAAACATAATCGCAATTTATTAGGTAGAGTTCCCAACCTTCGGGTTTGACCTGCCTTCTTGGGTACTCGTACATAGGCTCACCGCCTTGTTAGCCCTGTTTTCATGTAATAATTCCGCAACGCCCGACGCCCAAAATCTAATCTGAATGTGTCGTCATCTTCATCAGCCATGAACAGTTGTTTTTCGTTACATTGGGTAACCGTCGGCCCCTTTTTTCAAGTCGTGCCGTTAGAATCCTAGAAACGATTCACTGGCCTTCTGGGCATTTCTGATTATGCTTTCTACAAGCTCCATGGATCCGTCAGATACCTCTGGCAGGTCAGGTGTCCCACCCGCTTGGCTAGATGCCGCCGCGGGATTCGCTAGGGGAAGTGGTAAGGGTGTGGGTTGTTCCCCTGAAATCGTGGCGGGAGATTGTAGACTTGTTGTATCTGTTGATGGTGATGAACGTACTGCAACAGGTGATGCAGGTTGTGCGGTTGGTGCGGCGGCTGGTGGGGGCTGCCGTACGGGGGAGGCCCGAAAGCCGGTAGACTGAACCTGTTGCTGTTAGGCACTGCTGGTGGGGAAGTGTGCCGGAAAGGTCCGCTTACAACATGATTTGGCTGGAATACCATCTGCGGGAAATGCCCTGCACTTTCGGGCTCGATGTAGCCGAATAGAGCCTGCGGGCTAGGCGTCATGAGCGCCGGACTCGCAGTTGTCATGGTAGAAGCAGGCGTTGATGGCTGCGCCGATACTGGTTGAGCAGGCATCGACTGCGACTTTCGTAAGGCCTCCCACGGCCGTGGCGCAGGAATGTGGGTCTGTTTAGGCATGACCGGCGCTGTCTTGGCTGAACTGGCAGGCGTAGCCGTGCGCTGTGGTACACCGGACGAGACGGGGACCGGCGGCGGAGGAATGGGAGTCGTAGACTTGGGTTGCCGTGTCGGCCCTGGCGTAAGCTGGCCGAATGGTGTTGTGGACGTTGACCCTGACAACGGAGGTGTAGTTGCCGGCGAAGTCACCAACTTCGGGTGAGTCGACGGGTTCGTGGGTAACGGCGGGATCATGGCCAGGGGCTGAGTCATGCTACCAGTGTCACAATGGGTTTCTACCTTCACATTCCGGTTCTGTAGCATGGCTGCATAGTGAGCCCGAATAGCTGGGTGTAGGGCTGTCCCAGCATTGACATTGGAATCCCAATGAGATGAGCCACCAACCGGACCAGGATACCAATCAGACGATTCCTTTGCCGTTGATGATTGAGCTGCCAAGGAGGGGGCTGATTGTGCTTCTATGGGCGCTGATAAGGGCACATGTATGCCATCATCTGTAACTGGCGTTATAGTTGAGGTGTGGTGCGCAATAGGTGATTGGGAATGCAGCGCAACATCATCCTTGGCGCTGTTCGATAGCAAAACCCCTGCGACAGGCGCATGAGAGCTTGATGATAGTCCAGGGTTCGTTCCGTTCAAGCCTATCGATTGTTTCCGCACGCCGAACAACGCGTCGGGTGTCCGCATCAAATGCGCGCGTAGACTTCCCTCGTATCCATTGGTGAATCCACCCCAGTGGGCATACGGTGTCCTGTACTTGGTGGAATCCCTAGAATGTATGTCAGAATACAAAAACACTGACAAGAGTGAACGAGACAAACCTATTGTGATGCACTTGAAAGAAAGCATATTTTTGGATAACGCTGGGTCGCGGCTCCTTTGAAGAACGCGATGAGACGACCGACTGGAGGTGTCCTGCTAATGCTTGAGCCGAAGTGGAGGAGGAAGGTCGGATGGCGGACGACGTCATCGGCGTATTCAGGGAGATGTTCGATACAAGTGAACTCGATCGCGCTCTAGCCTGTGTCTGGAATAACTGGCTGTTCTGTGGCGAAGGCGAAGGCCCGAGACCAGGCGGTTGTGAGAAGCCATGGCTAAAGGGCGATTTCGTCATCGAATCTCCCCGCGCATGCCCGTAAGACGAGGGGGGTGTGCCGAATCTTTGTCCAGAGCCAAGAGCAAGCCGTCCACTATGACTACTTACAGAGGACTTATTCCGTGCATGGCCACTAGCAGTCTGAGGGGGCGTTGGCCTTTGGAGGGAGGACCGCCTTGACACGGATTGCTGTTTAGGTAGGGCAGAAGGGGTGCAGGCGGGTTGAGCACTGACTTCGGAAACAAAAGTAGTCGCAGGTCGCGGTATTGACGATTGAGACGGTTGTGTTTGGTTTGCAGATTGAGCCGTGGAATAAGGGGCAGACTGTGGCGTAGGCTGTGGCCTCTGTGGTGTCTGTTGTGGCCGTTGTTGCGATGTTGATGTTGACGATTGAGGCTGTGGCGTTTGTCGTACACGCTGAACCTGCTGTCCAGGTGGTACATAAGGTGAATGCTGGAAAGTGTAGTATGGCAAAGGCGAAGGTATAGGAGTAGATTGAGAAGAAGTAGAAAAATTCGGCCGATTCGTAGGTTGTGTATGGTGGAAGAATGTGGTGCTGGGAGAAGGCTTGGGCTCGAATTGCTGAGCAGTGTAAAGAGAGGGCTTGGGTACAAACTGGTGTGGAGTGAACGGCGAACGGATAAAGGCCGGCGGTACAGGATCTCGGGGCTTGTATTGATATGGCTTCTCGGTCTTCGGCGCCGGTGTTGTGTTGTGAATAGAAAATGTTGAGCCATACGACTTCCGTGGTGGGGGAGGCGGCGGAGCTGGTCGAGGAATAGAGTCCAGGAAGTTACTCTTGCAGTTGTGCTGCTTCTTACGGGGGTCCTCGGTGTATTGTGGTCGGGCATCAGTAGAATTTCTTCCCAGGTAGTACCAGATCTGGTTCTCTTTGGATAAGTCCACCTTCGCTTGAGCTTTATTGGCCTCCAGGTCGTGGTGGTTGAACTCTGCCCAAACGAAGCCGCCTTCAACGAACGGCTCTTCGGGGCGGGGAGGTTCTTCGATTCGTTTCCTAGTCGCATTGATAAGGTCTTTGGCCTTGCGCGAGGTTGGCATAGGAACAGCATTTCGTGATGCGTGTGGTAAGTGGAAGTCGGCTGGGTCAGGAAGAAGCAACCATTTCCATTCCACTTCCACTCGCTCCCTAGAATTTGTCAGTACATGTCTCTTGATACGGCAGATTAGGTGTCCGTACCCGTTAGGAATGATGTCGAGGAGGAATGTTTGTTCACTCTCCCGATTTTCAATGATGATACCTGCAAATATCTCGCCGCGGTGATATTGTAGCTGACAGATGTCACCCTTCTTGAGTGCCAAGGCAGCTCGGCGCGTCTTCTGGTCATCCTCCAAGACGGTCCCATCCAGCTTCCGGTCACGTTTAGTCCTATGAAACCGGCAATTAAACTCGAACGCCTGCTCCTTATACTCGGTGCCGTCTTCGCCAAAGATAGGTACCTCGGCTTCTTCGACGAAGACGCCCGCGGCGGCGGCGCACGTTGCGTGATAGGATCTCACGCACTTTTTGTGGGAGCACTGGAAGCACGTTCCCCTCTTGGAGCGACAGAATAAGCACTTGAGGTCGAGCCGAGCTTTGCTGATGTTTGCAACGTTGGTAACAACTTCTTTTCCATCAACGGTCTCAATCCACGTCTCCGCACCATACAGGGCACAGAGACGATGAGCCTTACGGTCGTTGTCAGTTGGTAGCAACTCGATACCAGGAATATCGTGCGGGCAGAGACAGCATGGTGGCTCGACCTGGCTCTTGAGACGTAACCTAATCTTTTTGGTCTTCCTCTCTCCTTTATCAGCCGTTGCCCGCTTGCGTTTTCGCCCATTCGTCTTGAGTTTGATGGTGTGAGCAGACCGTGGTATAGGCATGCCTCTCTCGAGCTCATCCTCCTCTTCCTCGTCATCGTCGTCCTCTTCTTCGTCCTCTGTTTCTTCATACTCGGTTTCCTCGCCCCGGAGTTTTCGTTCAATCTCATAAACATCAACCCATACACTATCTTGCGCTTGAGCACACTCGCATTTCTTAGCAATCTTTCCCATCGGCAACCAGGAGTCCAAGGCGAAGTTGACGGCTTCTGCACAGTTATAGCCGAGATTGTATCCAGAATGATAGCCGTAAGGGTATGTCACGACGAATTCACCGGGATACGAAACGCACTTGTTCACTTTGATGTTAAAGTACTGTTGAAGGTGGTTCGGAGAGATCAGGAAAGCCTTGTGGCGGAGAAATTGGCCGCAAGCTTTAGCATCTGTGGGCCAGATGCTTTTCATAGCTGCTTCGAACCGACGAGCGTCGCCTTGGGAAATGCTGTACCACTGTTTAGGTGCGCCAAAATGAAGATAGTTGATGCTGTACAGATCCACATCCTCCAGATGCCATGCGAATGTGGCCTTCCACATGCCGAGGTACAGGTAAGCGGTGTTGACACCAGGCACTTTGGTGCCCAGAACATCAAGGAGGTTGGGAAGCTTGTTAAGATTCCAGCTCTCGGTAGTGTCGTCAAACAGAGTGCCAAGAACATCAGCACCATACAGCGGCGGCGCGTAGGTAAGAGTCTTCCAATATATGCGCTCAAGGTCTTCACACCTCTCAGGTGTGTAGTCTGAGATGTCCATCCGATAGTCGAAGTCCTTAAAGGCCTCCTCGTCAACTTTGGCCGAGCCCTCGCGCCGGGCATATTTACGTCGAGCAGACGTGCTCTGCTCCTTGGGTTTCGCCTGTCTAATGGCACCCATCCGACCAACAGTTGGTGGTACCGGATCGTCGTCTTCGATGTCGTCGCCGATGTCCTGCTCGACTGAATCGATAATAGCCTCGGCGGACGGCGAGACCGGTGTCATGGGGCGCTCTTCAAGCTCCGTAGCACCACCTTTCGCCCCGGCTCTCTTTGTCTTGCTCCGCGTAGAGCGTCCACCGGTATTAGCACTAACCGCGGCACTGCGCCTTTTAGGCCCAGATGACGTCGAGACAGGCGTTCCTTTAGATCTAGAAGGGGCCTGCGCGCGCCGTTCTCCTCGTTTGGCAGGAGGCTGGTGCTCGCTCTGGTCACAAAGCTGTCGCCACTGGGGCAGGTTGTATGCTCGCTGATGGAGGATGTTCACTTGTCTGTAAGTGCCGTTGGACCCCATAATTTCTTGCTTGATGGGCTCACGGACCCTGATCTGTTTCACCAAATCATCGAGCACGGGCAGTTTGTCCTTCCATTCTTGCGGGGGTATGATTTTGATAATCCCAGACTTCATACCATAAGGATCGACCTTTTCCATCTATCGATAGTCCGAGTCAGCAGTATGAACACAGTGGTCATAGTCACGGGGTGGTGAGTGCGGTGCACAGGTGACGTACGAATTTCTTGAAATCCTTGAATTGGTGCATGTCCGGTCGGAAGACGGGGACGGTGCCGGACCAATGGTCCGGAGTGACTTCGCCAATGTCTTCGTCTTCAGGCGTTGGCTCGACCGTGGGCTGAGGGGTGGGCTGGGCGTGGAAGAAGGGCAGCTGGCCCGGCTCGAGGGTGGGATCCTCGACATCGCTGAGTTCGGAGTCATCGTCGCTACCATCGAGCTTCATTGCGCTATTGCTATCGGGCGGGGAGTGCAGACCGATAGGCTTGGGGGACGGGTGAGGGTCCGCACAGTCGGCAGATGCGTCTGCGACTTTGGCATCGGACTGAGTAGGGCCGTCGTCGTGGGCAGGGCTGGGTGCATTGTCGTGGAGGAGGGTGGGAAGCTCAGGCGCAGGCGCCACGAGGGCGTCAGTCGCTTCGACGGACATGGCAGCGATCGGGAGGCTACATGCGATCAACGAGAAAGATTAGAATTCTTCATGGACATGGGCAGCCGATCGCAGCGGTTTCGGTCGAAACCGCCCTCTGTTCAGGACGGTGGTCGGTGCGGCGATGCGAGATTGTTGCTGTGGACGTGGATGCAGATGCCGATGTTCAATGTATGAAGCAGTGCAACGTTCGTTTCATTCGTAGCATACGTTCGCTACCTACTGTACCTAAGGCAGGTAGGTACTTGTATATAAGTCTAGGTAGGTAGGTAGGTAGGTATGGAGTTGGAGTTGTTGGTTGGCTGCGCCGGGCTGGGCTGGACTCGTTCTCTGGCCGGATTGGATGGCTTTGGGGGATGACCAGGTCGAGAGACGAAGATAGGGCGATGGTTTTGGGGGGTGGATCTTTTTGGTTGGTCAGTTTGTGCCGCAAGGGGGAGCTAAGGTACCTACCTGTATTCATTCTGGGTCTAACTAGTGGGGGGCTCAGGTGTTCACCGGTTCAGCGGGGGCGTCTGCAGCGCTGCCATATGTGGCTTACGCATCTACAAGTGGTCCGATTCACTCATGTTAGTGGCCTGATGCTTGCGACAAACCTTGAGCCTCGTCCCTACCTGATCCCCTCACCCTTGGTTGCAAGAGCTTAGAAAGGTGTGCGCAAAATATCACTGCTTGAAGTTGACAAGATTATGAGTAATTTGAGAGATTGTCGATTTCAACAAATTTTTTTTTTTTTTTTTAAAAAAACTAGTAAACAAAAAGAACAAACCCCCATTTCCTGTCCGCCTTGTTAGGTAGAGCTAAATGTGGTAAACGCCATTGTTACTCTTTACATAAATGTCGAGATCCATGATACATACCTAGTTGCACTCCACATGCAAAGAACTAACTTGCATGGTAGCAAAGGTAGAACTGGCCCGAATAAGCAGCTTCGTTCATAATTGTTTATCTGGCACCAGTAGCCTTGATGTTCGAGGGGAGCTTGATTCTTCAAAAGTCGAATAGTTAATCAACAACTCAAAAGCAACCAAGGTTTAAAGCTAGCTACCTACTATCTTGTCGCAACATTTGTCTATGATAAAGTTTAGATAAAGTTTACAATAGTGGATTCACATTACATCATTCGCATTTGTTGTCGTTATTTCCACTATCCATCATCACTATTACCCCTCCACCATCGCAAGCAGTTATCCCCCAGACGGATGGAGGAAATCTTGATCCGCAAAAATCATCCATTTGAGTTGCGTAAGGATCACTTGAACAACGGTTCGTCTAGTTGTCGAGCTAGTTAAGCCGCCTGGTCTGGGTGCTTATTCCGTTGAACTGTTGATTAAGGTATTGGGATAAACTAGGTTGATAATTTAGAGTACTAGCTTCATGTATTTCTTGACTCACTCACCTGGCGTTGTATCTTTATCAGTACTTTAGCTTTAAAATCTATGTTGTGCTCTGGTATAGACTTCGTCGGACATATCTTGATGCGTAGGTTCACACTTCGTCTTTGACCAGCGTCTGTCAGCAAAGACAACATAAATCAGCAAACGAGTTCTCCGGGCTCTGCCTCGCATACGCGATCGACATGGATTCAAGAGCATGTGCTAGACTAGCTGACAGTACTTGGGACCAATTGCCCAATCAGAATCCGAGGGTCCAGTCGCCCACCTCCGATTGTTCGGAGTTCGATGACGGGAACTTGTAAGCACCAGGTTAGTTAGCGAGTGAACAAGGTGAACAAATTTTGGGAAGGTGCACTTTGACGGTGAGATGGAGCTATGCTCGAAGATCCTATATAAAAAGATAATGGGCATAGCATGGCTCTTAGTGAAGAGGAAAACTGTTAGTGCTCGTGATGAAACCCTCACAGTTCAGGGAGATCTCGCGGCTCTACCTCAGCTTGACGTGGTCCACCCCCAAAAGACCCGGTAGTTCATCAAGTTGCTATGACAGGCACAGCTCTCGATTCATCTCTTATTGAGCCTATCTTACTCTAATGTATTCACGTAAAACTGTTTATCGTAACGAGCAAACCTGGGATATGTGGCTGTCCTCCGAGAAAAAAAAGACCAATAGGGCGAACGTACATTCACCATGGGATTCATGTCAAGTATAACTTCTATATGCGTGGGCTAAGGACTACGTACCTGGAGAAATATGGTGTGAAAGTATCAATCTCACTAATTGACAAATATTCACGTGGTAAGGGACAGAAGGACTCGCGTGGACGTTGTTTCAGAAGAGGTTTTTATTTCATTTGATTTATCATTTTCAGTAACGCTGAGAGCGTAACAGCGCTCAAGGCTGGAGGCTGTCGTCCACTCATCTCTCCCTTTTTCCTTCGTCATCATCAACATGGAACGACGGCATAGGGGGAAACGTGGTTGCAAGACCCAGCTGAAAATCATTCAAAGACTTCCGCACGCTTTCAGAGCGCGCTGCATCCAGGCAACATGGTATACAAGAAGCGGTATGCCGTGTATAACAATCCAGGGCATAGAGAATGGTAATAACCTAGTTGACTCCCTTTCCCATCCCTTCCCTAGATGCATTTTGTAGCCCGTGAATATTTGCTTTTTTTTCTCTCCCTTTCTAGATCCCGAGTGTCGGGCAAGAGAACAGAATAGACACTAGGCAAGGGTAAAAATAGACACTAGTGATTAACATGTCGTGTGGTGTCTGTCTGCATGCAGAGATGACAACACACCAAGAACTGAATGAACGGATCGATGGCAAGACTGACTTCCGTCCCGTCGCGTGGCTGCAGAGGCCGAGCCGTGCGGTTAACGGCCTCGGGACGAGCCAGCGAAATGTAGAAAAGGCGTAACGTGACAGCCAGTAATCAATCCGAGATCCATGTAGCGTTCCGCGTTGGAGCACCGACAAATGCCCGTGTCCAAAGTAATAAGGTTTCAATAAGCCGCAAATGCATGATACAAAATATGTAGCTCGCCGCCCGCTTTTTTTTATTTTCCCAACACCAGGCTGCAAAAATGACGCTAACAAAATTTTATTTTTGGGGGGGAAAAAATTCAATAACCGAAAAGAGCCCGTGCGTGTGACGAGATCTCAAGGCCTCTGTCGGTGGCGTATGTGTGAAGACATCGTCACAACACATCCACATTAAAAGCAATTATGTGGCCAGTCTCGTGTCGGGGCTCTCGTTCTACCGTAGTGAGTAAACATCAAACTCCCACGGCGTAAAAAGTACGGACGTGCCTAAACAGGAACAGAATGGTATCTCTCTATGTGCAAAAATAATGATGGATAAAAAGAAGAAAACAAGCCAAAATGGCTCGAATAAATGCATGTGACGCTCAAGTCATAATGGGCATTCATGTCCTTGCACCGTTGAATCATAACTCCGTCGTCGTATCTTCCGTAGCATGCATAGGTGTATGATTAACGCAGTCTTCATTTTCATAGACCGACGCGATCGGTGAGTTTGCGCCAGAAGCTGGGGCGCCGTCGCTCGGTTCCAGTGGGGGAGCTCATTGTCGCCTCTCGCGTCATGGGACCGACAATGTCCTCGTCACCACGTTCCGGGAACTTGCCCTCGCCATCCATAATAGGGACCGTGATGATGCTCTCGTCAAACCTGTCGCAGCCCAAGGCCTCGCCATTGGCCACGACGGCATCGAGAACCTCATCGTGAAACGCACGCCAGGTTCTATCGATCTCGGCCCATTTCTCCTCGGTGAACACGTACGTCTTGGAAGTCATGCCGTAATGCTCACCAGTTCGAACTAAGTGTTTGGTATAGTTCACACGTGCCATCTCCCAGTCGCCTCGAAGTTCACGAAGCGATGACAAGGTGGCGGTTGAAGGTTTATACGGAACAGGTGAGATGGTAAAGTTGGCATGGCCAAGACGATCAGACCAAGCATCCTGATCCGGGATCGGGGGCACGTCGGTACATATCATAATCTGACGAAAGGACGAGATGGATGGTTTAGTGCTGAGCGGTGGAGACAGGATGAGCGGCGACTGTGGTTCATAGTCGAGCGGAGAGGCAACAGTCGGTGACTGTAACGGTGAGGGTTGAGAAGCGGCGTAATCGGTAAGGCTGCTGGTCATCATCGGTGGTAGCAGGGGCGTGGTCGCCTGCTTGCGATCACGTTGAATCGACGACAACACGGAGTCGGCTTCCTCCACATCCAAGGGTCCGGGTAGAGTGATGCTGTCGCTGCTCTCGAAAAATGACAGGGCAGGCGTAGGTGGGAGCGGTGGCTCGTTTGAACGGTCGGGAAGATGACGATTCGTTCTCGACAGAGACGACGATCGACTTGAAGCAGCGCGCGATGCAGCGCGCGACATGGAGCGGCGCTCAGAGCCCATATCCAATACAGGCGAGCTGACGGCGCTTGATTTCCTCGGTGATCTCCATCGAGCAAATGAAGGAAAACGAGAGCCTATCCGATTCGAGAGACCCGTAAATGGCGGTAGAGACCCATTCCGCTGCTTTGTCCTTGATGAACGTCGGCCAGTAGGTGAGTCACCGTCGCTAAAGCACCCGAAATCGGATTCGATCTCTCTCCCTCGTGAATAAAAGTTGGATGTAGTCCGCATCATATCGGCATCCCGGTGAATGCAAGGCTCGTCGCCTAACAGGTAAAACAATTAGTATACATACGAGTCGTAAATTGGTTGCGACTTAGTGGTGAGACCTATACACTTACACAAGCAGTCATATAGATCCAGATGCTCAGAGATGTCGTCGTACGCGGCATGAACATTTTTAACAAGGTGGTTAAAACGGTCGTACTCAAAGGGCTCTTCCTCAACGTCATCAAGGATGCGTTTGCTAGGCGTTTGCAAGGATTGTATGGGCGACGAAGGTAGATCCTCGCAGCTGGCGTGTAGTGCCAGGTCGAACGATGACACAGAGCTTGAATAGCGAAGGTGACCGCGAGCAGAAAATGTGGGTGTTACGGGAGATGTCATCTCGGACGAGATCGATTCTGTGGCTGTGAGTGAGTGTTGGCGGGTTGGATATTGACGGTTGTAGTGGTGGTTGTAGGTCGAGGAAACATCGCCGTCAAACTTTTCATAACCGGTCATGACGGCAATGGCAGCAGCCTCCTCTTCCTGTTTTCTTCTTCGCTCGACCAGTAGAGGTAGCCGAAGAGGGCGCAGACCGGGAGACATGTTGTTTGTGGTACGCAGGAGCGCCAAATCAGCGATCACGCCGTCGTCTCAAGACGATCCTTGGTTCGAGTCAAAGCAAGATACTATCAATAGCAATCTGCGCGGTGACGGGCAGTGGCTATATCGGATATAGATCTGCGAATACCCAAGATGGTATAATACGTCTCTTGTCCGGTTAGGACGAAGGCGACCCAACAATTGTTGTTGCTAATATGTTGAGACGTTAGTAGTGAGCGGCGAAGGGTATGATGGTGTAAGTGCGCGCGTCCGTGTTGTTTTGGCGTTGCAGTGGTGGTGAGATAAGAATGGCGGGGGGGTTGCGCCGTATGATGTATGCTTCTATGCTTCTCCAATATAGCCAACCTATAGCTATGCGTCAATGGACAACGGAGAGCTTCTGCTGGGTAGGTAGTCTCCAATTAGGTATCCTCTGTTCCTTTTTCGCTTTCCACGCTTTGACCCTCGAGTATAGCTAACCTTAGCTCATCAACGGTCACACATCAAGAGGTTCGAGAGACAACCTAAGCTCTACGTCGACATAATATACCTAGGGCAGATAGAAGTCGACGAGATGGATTGGGTTTAATGCTAACTACCTCGTCACTTACTCCTGGTAGAGTCAAGCTGTGAGGGTTTCTCCTAGGGTCCAGTGACCTCGTGGCTTCACGCATTCATACGTGTACCACTCGCCGTGCACACGACTATACTTAGTGGTAGTCGTCCACGTGTACGCAGCTGGTGTGTGGTGTGAGATGGGCGAGTTGTGGTGTGTGGTGCGTAGTGCGTAGACCGCCTGCGAGTATTCGTGGGGTAGGTAGCAGTTAGGCTTTTGTTGTGTGCGCTGGTCCTCCCAAAGAAGAAGAAATACAACGCTCCTTTGCCAATCAAATCCAGGCTTCGTCCCAATTCCGATACTGTCCCGGGGTCTCGTGCAGATGGCCCTGTGACGTCCGGCCAAGCGAGTGGTGTGGTGGTGCGATATCAGTCTCCAAATTCGAGCTGCCCGGTGGTAACAGGACACGACAGGTGCCAATGGGCGAACGCGGGGTTGAAGCTATATATTTCCGCGAAGCTGAAGAAGCTTTGCCTTTGATGTTGTGGTAGTAGGACGGGATATGGTGCATGTATATGTGAGTGAGCGTGGGAATTTTCTAGTCCCGAACCAGTCGTAATGCTGGAGGCTTGGGCGCAAGGGGGGACCCGGTGGGCAAATGGGATAATGGGATCCGGGGCAGGGGGAGACGCTTGACTCTCGCGGATTCTCTTCTTTTTCTCACATGTTTGTTGGTAAAGGGCAAACTTAGAAAGTGGACTTTGGCTATGAACCGCGGGAGTAAGACGATGGTTGGGCGGTGACCTGACTGACTGACTTGACTGACTGACTTACAAAGCCAACATGAACTGGCTGGCTGGCTGGCTGGCTCTTACTTTTTCCGATGATAGAATCACCGAATGGCTTGTTTACTTAACAGCCAGACTCCACCTGGGACCAATCCTGACCAAGAACCAGGACAAGCCCCAGACAGTACGTTGTTACAAGTACAATTTTTTTTTCTCTTTTACTTACCTTCGTTCGAACAATCCTTGTCGACTCCGTCGCGACAGCTCCAAATTTGCATAGCCTAGCCCCATCAGGCCGAACCCAGGCAAATGGGAACATGGCGGATCTCCACCGGTCTGAGCGGCCGGTTGGGCATAGGTAATTCTTTTCTCTTTCCTCACGCTAGTTAGTTAACCACTGAACGTTCGATGCTTTACTCCCGCTTATCCGCTTCTTGCTTGGCTCGTGGCAGTCCAAAAGTCGGTCTACTCGGCATTATGAAATACCTGACCTAGTGCACAAATGATGTCTTTACGTGTAAGTATTGCTGGCGGGCAGTGTCACGGGCAAATGGACAGCACATAACTAAGGGCGCTAGGATTTGTACACAAAATACGTGTTACAGCAGGACCCTGGACAATATTGTACTATGCAACTAAAGACCATAAGAATTCTCGCTTTCAGTCCACTTTGAGCCTGACTAAGTAGCTAAACTTCTGTACTGTGTCTCGCTAGAAATTGCCATAGACCCCTTACTACGTTGAGTGCTAGGACGTTTCTGCATAAGGCACTAATGACTCTTGTCTTCGATATGAGAGTTATACGTATACGTAAGTACGTAGTAGTTAACTTGTCGTTGTCCAAAGCCAGGTTCTAGCCCGCCCGGTGTCTGAGACTTTGTCAATGAGTGTGGCAACAGTTGTCCTAGTACAGTGCTGATATGGTTTGCTGCTCCGCTATCGCTACGTACGAGCACATAGTGCAAATACATAACATCATTATTCATGATTAGGGCAGAATTAGGGATAGCGTACCAAAGACAAGGCATGGGTTTGCACCGTACCAGTGCTAGGGATGATGACGATGAAGACCCGCTGCCGGCCACGCGGGTAACAGCCCCCGCTGAGCCGGCCGCTGGCGCTACGTGGTCAGGCAGGGTTATGTTCCCCTTCTTCGCGTGGGTTCTGGACTTGGGCTCTTTCGACCGTTCCGCCCATCTAGGGTTATCCCGTCACATAAGCACTTAGTACGTATAACTAAGCTCTGATAGAAGTTTTCTATCGCACTACTGATTATTTCGTATACCTATCATACTGTATTCAGGGTAGGTACTCCCAGTGAGCTCTCCGCCTGTCAGATTGTTAAATTTTCAACTATAGTTATAGCACAATTCTACACAATATCTTATGTAAACATAACCCCCCAGCCTTGGTGAAGCTCTCATGTAACTAAGTAAGTAAGCGGGCTATATTATGGTCTCCGGCCGGTAAAACGTTCCTTGTCAGGTATTTCTTAACGATCTTCATACACTGAAGGTATTTTATCAGGCCCGCAATACCTGTCTAGGTAGATTCTGTACCCCTGTAGACTAGCATACAGTACGGTTCTGGAGTTGTCAATAACACATGATTTTTCTGTCACAACCTCGACTGTTATAGCCAAGAGTACCATGATAGATAAGAAATAGGAGGTCTGTCAGATATTACCATGCCGTTGGGTGGGCTGTACATACTCGCTGTGAAGTCATTGATGCCATGCCATGTGCGTTACAGTACGTACTTAACGGCATTTGGCAGGAAAAGATCGTCGCTCATGAATGCCGAAGCTGAAGCCCGCTTGAACCACTCCTATCTGCTGCTTTTAAGCCTCGTTTCTTTTTCCGGTTCTTTTTTCACGCTATCTCCAGGTTGCATTCTAGCATAGGCTGGTACACTAGATACTGACTATCAAGACTAGACCAAGACACTGAGGAAACCCAGTATGAATTGTGTTCAAGTTGAGACGATAACCTGGGCAAGCGGTTGTCTACTAGATTGGCTTAGCAGCTCGCGATCATTGATTTCAATTACTGCTGCAATTGAATACAAGACATCACGAAATGTTCAGTCTATAGCATGTGGCAGTTCCTGACCTGCATTCTCAGCTCAAAAAGGCTGTACCCCCAGAATGCGGCAAGATGCATGCAAGACAAACATGTTGCTCCGCCCCATCCACGATGCGTGGCCCTGTTGAGATTATCGGCCTCCTGGTCAAGTAAGGTAGCACACTGCTTGAGTGTTGACCTTGGCCTGCCGGTTTCACCTTTCTATTTGGGGCGCGACGGGAGCTTTTCTTAGTTCCGCCTGCCGTGCGACCGGTTCTGTGGTGCCAAAGGGTTCATGAGAAGAACTCCGTTCATATACTCGCGGCTCATCAAACACTTCACCCTTGCGTTGAAGTATCATGGTCCGAGGCTTGACCTATCACTCGAGGGTGTACCTAACTCACCGACCATCATATTCGCCTAGAGTACGGTATCTCGCTCAACTCGGTCGCCGGCATCCATAGAAGCACTACCACCTGGCAAGCCCTCCCACTCGGCGAAACGAAACTCTTGGTCATGGTAAGTATCCAACCTCGAGAAGAGGCTAATTCGGCAGTATACAATCAAGGCAATGGCACACACCGGCTAGCGCAATAACCGGACCGCCGACCTGCTTTCTAACGTATACAAGAGCGAGACAATACTGATAAGGAGAGTATTCCTTCATCATAAGGTCCTATCAGATCGACCTATGAAAACAGCATGACCGTTGCACGACGCTTGAGTCTCTGGCAGCGAATCGTTTAGGTGAACCGAATTCGTTCAAGTTAACCCAACCATGGATCATAGTCTCCATGTCCTATCCATGGTTCCTTTGATTGTGTGATTTTTCCGCATGCAATTCCATGCTTTACCAAGTCGACCCAATTTTCTGAAGTAACCTCGTTGAACATGAAGTATTCTCGTTTGCGGCTTCGTTGTACAATGGGAAAACCTATCTACCTACTTCGTACTAGCTACCAGAGCACTTCATTTGCCTTTGCGACATTCACTGCTTCCTGTGTCTGTCCAAGGATCGCGACACGATAATTTCCATAGCGATCACATATGAATTCGGTCCTTGTGGTGTCAATTACACTGCACCGCCGGAATGGGCTTGCTGCGAGTGGTAGCGTACCTTGCATTAGTCAAGGCCGTTTAGGAGGGTCAGGCAACATGCCTATTCGGTGGTTGTAAAGAGCTCCGTCCTTGTTCGGGAACTTTGGGCGGGACTAAGCAGGGTGGACACAAGTCAGACCGGACTTTACTATAGCCTTAGACCCATTATCAGCTGGACCCAATCATGAACAAGTGCTGTGTTATGATATGATGTACCTGCTGTACTATGTACTCCGCGTATGGGCGAGGTTTGATACTACTTGTAAGTTAGTTGTGAGGGGCTTTGGGGAAAGAAAAAATTTTCCCCAGGCGCATGTATTACACGTGAGTACGGGTTAGCCAGGGCGGGCAAACCAGCAGTGCTGAGACACAATCTTCTACCATGTTATGTTATACTACTTGTACAAACATGTCTTACTGGAGGCCGCTATCACCTCAAAGCCAGAACTTCCGAGACAATTGGGATTGGGATATAAAGATTTGATAGGGACAATTGTCGAAAGCACACCAAGTCAAGGACATTGATCCCTGCATAGTAACGTGCTGCCAGTTCGTAACATCTGATAGCTCACATGCAAGGAAGAGGAAGTCTAGCCTAGTGATGTTACCAAGAGCCCTGGTGGCGCCCGATGTTCGACCGAGGCCGGCATTGTTTCTTGATACTCGTGTTGTTAGATACCTACCTACCTACCAACAGTTAGGAACCGTTGCAGTTAGGTCACCACAAATCTGATGAGCTACAAACCATGTATCCTAGTGATCGCAATATCTAGTAATGCACGTCATTCCGATTTTCCTTATCCTTGTAACGGACGTTCTTGGGGCACTGTTCAGGAAGCGATTGGAGCAGTGGGTACTATGCTGCCAACAGTTTGGACGGCTTCTTATTCCAGTTCGGGAATTGGTTAAGCAAGTATGTCTTATGTCGGCTCTCGTACACAGCTCTGTCCACGAAAGTGTACTCTACGCATGTCTCAAAATTCATTAGGACCTAGGAAAAGTTAGAATTGCTGCATCATGTCATTGGCCACCGAACTACGATGTCTTGCGTGATTTGATATCTACTGTATGATCGAAAGACTAACAAGTTGTCAACTTACTATCCTAACTTGCCTGAGACCCGATTCAGATCCAGTAGTTCATTGTTACGATTACGCACTGTTTCGACTAGCAAAAAGTGCCGCGTTGATCCTCATCAAGATCCCTCACGATCACGTCAGACGTGAGCCGCGATAACGTTCAACGTTGACTTGGCACGCTTCTTTTCTACATGCCGTCATATACGTACAGTCGGGGATTAGCTTTGCTTCGGCCGCATCATCTCATCTGCGCTAAGAATCGCTGACAGTGAGATATCCGTCTTGATTCTGCCGGTTCGGCTCGGTCGAAAGAGGAAACCCCCGTATATTTCATTCGGCAATTGATCAAGCTGTTTCCATAGAAAAAACCCTCGTAGTTTTGTCCTTAGCAGAGATACCTGATGTCGGTAGCAATCATCATCCGAGTAATCTAAGAAAACATACAGACAGAGACTTCTAGAAAATCAGAATCCTTCCACTAGTAACAAATGGCGGACTAAGTAGGGCTGCGAGCTCTGCAGCTAATCCCATTCGCTGGGTCCGAGCCATGTGTCACCGAGGCTTCCGTGGCCCATCACCTTCCCATTCTCGCTTAGGGCCTCCTATCTAAAAAGTCTTCGGGAACGGGCTAATGCATAACACAGGCGAGAATCATGTGGCGGCGGGTGATTCGCGTTTGCGATCGCAAGCTGATTAGTTGAGCCGGTTCCATAGCTGTGTTTGCTCTCTCTCTCTCTCTCCCTTCTCACTTGATCCTGTTCTGACCTGGGTAGCTCTGAGCTCTGAAGCTTGCCTCTCTTCACTCGTCAACTCACATTAGTAGCAGATAGTGTAGCTTGCCTATGTAGAAAGCTGACAGTCTTCCGTGCGCTGCCAGTGAATTAGGTATGGTCGATTCAGAATCGGATGCTCTTCGGTCCCTGACCGGTTCATGCCGTGAAGAATGGATGGGGGGTTTTTTTTAAGGTGTACGAAGACGCAGTTGGCGCAGTATTCTATATTGGGATCACATTTCGCGAGTCACAGCCAGCTCAGGTACTGAAAGCTGAACGGGATAATGATCTGATGTACGAATTAGGTACTAGGTAAACGATTGTGGATGGGCGGGTAAAGCCAAGATCCCGATGCATAAGCTTTGGGGTGCTCACATCATCCTGCAAGGTACGAGATCAGTGCACGCCGCAAACCACTCTCTCAGCAAAATGCTCGACCTTAAGGGAGCATCTGCTTGCTCGAACCCACGAATCGAGGTTCAAACACTTACTCAGTTCAACTGTTGGCTTGTATGTGCTCAAATGCACCTTATCACAACCATCCTAATTCGTCATGCAAGGTAATCTCAGTCAAAGAATTTTTGTTATTGGACGATAACCATCATGTATCCCACAACTTTAGACCTCGGTTATTTCCGTTACTCTGATGTTGGTATAGCACCCCCACGGCAAACTCCAACAGGATAGAATAATGAGGCAGGCGACGGGAGATTCATGGCCAAATAGTTATGTACAACACCACAGAGGATCACAACATCTGGTCGGCCATGAACAACCCGTCTTTCAACGGAACCAAGCCTAGATCATAACTCTCGTCTTGAAGGCGAAGCAACCAATCCAAGATGATCCCGCAACCCGGAAAGGGACGGTAGATGCGACCCTCCATTTACGATACGTGGCGTCATGGTGTGGTTGCCCCAGAATGATATTCAGGGACAGCTGACTGTGTACAGCAAACATGACTCTGGGCGCCAATTATGTTTGTGGCCTCGGACCTGGAATATCGACTGGCGCGAGCAATCCAACGTTGACAAGAAAGACATTGGCCCTGAGCTGCATGCTGCCCCCTCAGCCGCCCATCAGGCTGGGCTGATTGAGCAAACACATGTTCGGCCCGCTGGACTGGATTGCTAAGCAGGTGCTGCTTGGATCTTTTCTTGTTCCCTTCGGCCTCGCGCGTCGTTGAGCAAGTATAAGCGAAGGCTTTTGGACTGCTCTTATCCCCGACCATTTGTTTAGCTTCAATGCATTACGCTCACGTCGGGGTTCGCTAGTACACTTGTGTTGCTTGGTGGCGAGTCTGAGTACCGAGCGTCCCGTCCCGTGACAACCAGCGATCACCGCGGTCTGGCCGCGTCCATATGAACTCATTGAACGGGTATCCAAATATTCGCCATTCGGGAATTGGTACCCAAGCAGCCAGTTCGCCATCGAAGCAGCAGTAGCCTATGAGAAAATTGTATCATAGTATCGTTGAATATGTCTATCTTTTCTATTACATTTTTAGGCAGGCAGGGATTTTCATTCATTCAATTTACAGTGCCTAGAATTGAGTGGACTACCATTTCATTTTGACTTTCTAATTCGTGTTCAAAGGTTACAGCACTAAGGTGTTTCCAAGCGCCTTTGCTTTGACCTAGCTTGCGGAGGCTACTTTGATTACTAGGGTCAAGAGAGCCGAGTTCGGATCATTTCCATTACGGAATCGACGCTGACTCGAACAGAATCAAGGACAAGTGTCGTAGGAAGCAATTCTAGACTACGTCTAGGAAAGCCTTGACGGAACAACTAAAGGAGGAGTAGCGCTGGGAAAATTCTGTTCCAATGAAAAAAAAGGGTTGTCTGTACGACGTCGCCTCTCATCATTTGTTCACTTTTCCAATCGTGACGAACTGTTCAAACAGTTACCCTCCAACGTCTCAATACGCATCGAAAATGAATTCATAGCCGGGCCATGAACTCAGTCGTATCAGGAATGTGTAGTATTTCTTTCGGCGACAATTGGATTGGGTTTTACTATGCAATCTTAGCTCAGAAGGGTAAGTGACAATGCTTATATCTATCATGTTGTAATATTCAATGAATACCCTGCAAAAGACAAATTAGACAGCCGTAGACAGGGCATTCCCCGGTCTGGACAGTGAACCAGGTGACTTCTTACTTGTTGTGTTATGTCACGTCGCTCAAATAACTAACTCTAGCAGCACTGAACCCCGTCTCGTCTAATGACCACGCCTTCGCTGGCTTGACCCAGTGTAGTAGTATTATTCTTTTCCACATAGGATAGCTACTCATGCGATGATAATCACGAAGACAGTGGACTCACAGAAAGTTTTGACCTTTTTTTTCTAGTTCATTGGATACTACTAGGCTACAAGATATATCTGAAGCCAGGAGCAGCCACTTCCGGATTATCGACAGCTGTACCATTGAGTTCGGATGCTTCCAGCTCTGCCAGCCTCTTGTTCTCTTTCTGCAGCACAAATCTCGCAAGTAAAGCTAGAACTGCAACTAAAAATGCGACACCAGCCGTCGCAGCCCCTCCGGGTAAATATCGTGGACCGTCGGACGAGGGATACTAAAAACCGTCAGTTGAGATGTTCCCGTTCCGCAGACCGAGCGATCAGGCACGAGAGGTTTTGATTGTACCATATAACTGCCGTAGATGTTTGCCGAGTTGCCGACGAGGTTAGCGAAAGAAATACACGCACTCCGCTTCACTAACGGACGAGGGAAGCTGTTGGCAACCCAGGCGAGGATAATCTGATAGGACGTAACGGCACCAATGGGCAAGAGGAACATCTACGAAGACCGAGAGTTAGTTTCTAGCGAGATAGAGTGCTAGCAAAACTTTCAAAATGTTTCCGGGTCCGAAAATTGAGGGCCGAGAATTCACTCACCGCGAAAAAGCGAGCTCCCGTGTTGAGAGTTGATACAGCAATGATATTCCCAACAACTGAAATCAGCATCAAGGAGACGATGTGAATACTGCGGTCATTGAAGCGACCCGAAGTGTATGTCACAACGAGAGAGACTAAAAACGTCGCTATCCACACCGGCACCGTAAGGAGCAAAGTCTCGATGGTTCCAAAACCGAGAGTCTTCACGATGGTGGGGAAGAAATACTGAAAGGCCTGAGATAGCAGGGAAACGTGCTGGAGAAGTGTAAATAGGTATAGCCGTGGGTCTTTGAAGGCCATCTTGACACCTTCCTTTACTGAAATCGTGTTGGCGAGATCTGCCTCTCCAGTGTCATCAACCAATCGCCATTGAGCATATGCCTGCTCCTCAGGTGTTAACCAGTTCGTGTTTGCTGGATAGTTCGGTAAGATGAACGTGGACAGGATAGCGATCCCGATAGTTATGGTTCCCTCGATAATGAAAAGCCAGCGCCTATATCTCCTTCAGTACACAAGTATGAGCGGGGCTTCCCTATTGCTGTAGCACTCACCACCCCGAAATCCCATGGGCACCGCTCAAGTTTGACAAAACGCCAGCACCGATGAGACCACCGAAAGCATTGGCCAGCGAGCTGCCGGAATAAAACCAAGCAATTCTGTGAGCCATCTCACCACGGGTATACCAACTAGACATCAGAAATATCTAGACGATAGTAGATGATCAGCCACTGAAACACTGTTTGCGTTTCGCCATAAGGCGTCGAATTCGCGAAGACAAGACTTACTGCTCCTGGAAAGAACGGGGCTTCTGCGAAGCCTAAGAAGAACCGAGCGGCTATGAGGCCACCAAAAGACCGAACGGCCGCTTGCGCAGTGGAAATGACGCCCCAAATGGTCATCGCAGAGCCGAGAAATAGCGATGGTCGAACTCTCGTAAGCAACAAATTTGAAGGGAGCTGCATTAAAAGATACCCCACGAATAGGATACTCGTCGCCAGATTGAAGTCAGTTCCCTTCATCTTCAGGTCTTCCTCCAGAGTACCCAGTCGAGCTTGAGACAAGTTACTGTACCACTTATAGTCAGATCGACCCGGCTAGACGTAGACAGTAAATGGGACCCGGTCTTACTTTCGATCAAGGAAGTTAAGGAGGTACATCAGCACCAGTAGTGGAAGCAGATGTGTATCAACCTTTCTCATCAGCTTCTTGTTCATGGCTCGGTGCCAATCCGTATCTGCTTCCGTGAACTGCCGGAACCGAGCGACCTGCTCCTCGTCAATACCACGTTTTTGGGCAGCCTCCTCAATGACATGTTTCTTATGCTCGATTTCTTCTTTGTCATTCTTGATGGCCTCGAGAGACACTTCAGCCTTCGAGGTGTCCATGTCGGCTGAGGACGAGAGTTAGGGAATTGGCTGCAGTCTTGCCTGACGATCTTCTGATCAGACAGTTATGGATTATAGACTTCTTCTTCTTTCTTATATGATGAAGTCTAATGTCTTAGACCATTTAAATGCCGGCCCCGAGACCCACGGCTCATGGCTGCCCTGGTTTATCTTCGGCTTCCTACTTCGGGATGTTATATCTATGTACTATCATGATGTCAATGGGATAGTCTTGTCTCCAAAAGGCGGTGATAAGTCGATATGGGGTAATAATGTCAGATGAGGAGATTCGGGGTGGAGATCTAGCCCCCAACGCGGGGATACCTCCTCTTCATTTCGTGGAGTCGAAATGTATTCATTGGGGTAATGAATTCCGGATTCCCTTTGTCGGGGGGATCCTTGACGCTATGCGATTTAGTAGCACGATGGTTTACAATACCCGTCGCCTGTCTGATCGCAGTGTCTCGTAAAGCTTACGTTTGGCGATATTCACAATATATGAAATAAGAAGTCCCATGAGACCCTACGCCCTACTATGTCCGCTGACTCCATCTTATAGATATTTGGAACACTTATGAGCCCGATAAAGGGGTTATGTTAATTCGACTATTGAGCTTGATGTTTCTGCTACTTAGCAGTATCAAAGTCGGAGACCACGGAGACGTGACCCACGCAAGCCTGTTAGGACAGTTCTGCTGTCTGAACGAATATTATACATGTTCGGCTCATAGCTAGGTTAGCAAGTCTGTGTGCTACATATACGCAGATCAGATTCTTACTGTTATTGGCAGCTATGGCAATACCTGAACATCAAGTATATCTCAATGGATACTGTCGGTTAATGTTGACATTAACTTCGCATTCGTTCTGATAGACATAATGACCACAGAGGTGTCTACTGCCATAACCTTTGTGCGGCTAGCCAAATTTGTCATTGAATTGGTTGCGGAACATATCTTGTCGCAAGGAATTTTACCGACACAGGTCTTAGCCATTCGGTACGGCGGCTATGGGATATAGGCCTGGTCGTAAACAGTGTATTATTGTCGCCAGTGAAGATACCGGGCCGACTTGCGCAGCTTAGAAATTGAGATTTCCCCTCGGCGCCGTTTAGATCTGGCCCGTAACTATAGGCAGCGGGCAAGAGTGCGCGGCGAACGTGGTGAATGAGGTACCCTTGTCCTCATTAACGGTACCATCGACTGGAATTATTTCTATTTCAGTCTGTTTTTCAGTCTGACATACCATTAGGCGCACTCATGTATTGGATTTTACTTTGGAGGTTAAGTAAAATAGTATGTTAACTCGGTTTACCCCTAGTTTACCCCACACCCGAAGTCTCCATGGGGTTGAATAGCTAGTCTTTCAAGCTCGGGGCATAGGTATCCCTAAGCTACGACATAGACCCATCTCGATTCGGTGTTCGGGACAAACTTAATGTCCTTGCCAACCAAACTAGTTACGCAGTGATTCCATGGAGATAACTAAGACATACTATCTCATGTTCGCTCGTATATACAAGTCTTAACGTGCCATTGTGGTGGTGATGTGCTGCTGCAAAGAGCGTCAAAACAAATGGACCTTTTCCTCATTCATCTTGCCCTCCTTTTCAAGCTGTGCTAGCAGCTCCTTAACGCGCGCCACCATAGCCTTGCCGTACTCAGGACCTAACGGAAGAGCAGGCTTGGTTAGGTCCGGGCGTAGCCACGGAACAGGCTTGATGCCCTCTGAAGCTTTCTTTATTACGTTAACGCCGGCATCATCGAAACCTCCGCCTAGGACAATGGCGACAGGCGGTTTCGAGTAATCTTTACTGCCAAGAGCAGAATCAGACGGGGGCGATTGCTCGCCCCTGAGAATAGCTGGAATCTGAACGGCGCCAGACTCCGGGGACATCACGAAGTGAATCACTACGTATATATTATATTAGCTTCGGACCCAATCAAGAAATACAGCAGGACGATTTTGCCTGTTTGGGCTGAAGGCATTCTACGAACCATCATACTCGGGCTTAAGGCCAGCAACAACCACCTGACCAATATGTTCTGTCTTGCCACATAAGATGATTGGTATACCCATCTTGCTACACAAACGACTGATGGATTGCATTCAGCAGACCGATTGGACCCGATTGATGTCGTGGACGTGACTATAGATTAACGACGTTCGTTCTGTCACAAGCTGCGAGTTTCAGTCAAACGCTTATAAACAAAGGAGGGGAAGAGGCTAGAACGAGTCTGGCCTCTCCAGTGGGGTTCTCGTTGGCGTCTAACTAGGCTCACACTACATGTTAGTGCATACAAATGTTGAAGAAATGGTATGACTACCTACTAGGTTAGAGGTTTTATAGTGTGACAGCGACCCAGGGCATTGGGGTTTTCACGTGCACGAAACGTGGTAGTAGATCACAACTAACGGTAAAAGTATAGTTACCACCCATCTCATCCTACTATCATTAAAAAAGGCCAGTAAACTTTTATCAAGTCTGAAAAGATCTAGAACCCTTGATTTAAACCAAGAGCAACTCTTGGAGCTGCACTTTTCCAGTCTGTATATCATCCTCCAATACCCCTTTATAATTCATCAGTTCATGGACATACGCCTGCCCAACATAAAGCCAGTCGTTATCACTAGCCCCGCAGTAGTCCATCCCTCTATCGCTATCCTTTGAGGCCTTGCGCAAAATGGCAGGGATTTGTAATCCAAGTATTACATGCACCTCGTCGCCGACTGCGAGATTAGCAGGGCCAAGTCCCATGTGCCCGGAGTCTGTTATGAAGAAACGACGCCCGGTACACGCATCTGCGCGTGTGCGGTCGTAGAGCTGTGGTCGCGTATGCGGATTTGAGTTTGGGGCCGCTTGACCAGCCGTCGCGCCAATACTAATATCACCTCTTTCGGGTTCGCTTTCTGATACAGAAGGTCGAGGAACACATGCAAACTTCCCACCGGTGATGGTAAGGTTGAACAATTCTTCAAATGGGACACCGCTATCGTTGGCTGATTGGTGTGCTGTTCCTGTATTCCGCACTCGATATCCTTTGCGGGCGAGTTTTCGCCAACTCGGAAGTACCGATTCCCAAGACAAACTGGAGCGGAAAGAAGGGGCTATAGTAGACTCCCGTCGCATAAGGACAAGTCTTGTCATCCTACTAAGGTTCCCGAGAGATATACCAGCCGCTGGGCCAACTTCCTTGATTGTGAGAGATAGATGAGGAAGGACATGAACTGGTAGCTGGTAAGAATATCCATCAACCATAGCCCGGCTATCACGCTCTGGACTTGGAATGGAGAACTCAGAGTTGAAGATGGAGTCCCTCAGTGTCATCTTGCCAGACGCTGCGAAGTCAGGATAGTCGGACAGTGGGAGGCCGCTCCAAAGAGGTCGTAGTTGCAGTCCTTCTCGAACACTTTCTTTGTTCATGAATGCTGGGCACCAGCTGGGTATGTATTCCTGACGGTTGGTGTTGGTGTTGTCCGGCTTGCGAGGATCACTCTGTCTCGCAAATTCTGCTAACGCTATGATTGATAGGGTCCTGGTAGATCGGATGTGTGCTTTTGCGAGATCAATACTGAGAAATGAGGCGCGCCTCGTATAGTCAGGATACACCAAAACTCGGCTAAGTGATTGGTAGTCTATTGTTTCGCGCGATATGCTACTTGTATCTCCTGTAAGACCCTGAAAAGCGAAAACCTTGTCGAGAGGGTTAGTAGCCTCCCGAGCCCTAAAATTGTAAATCATCGTGAGAAGGTCATATGAATGATTAGGTTGTAGTTCCAGTCGACCTGACGAGAATTCTCCTTTCCTAGAAGAGCTACAAGCAGTCGAGAGTCTTTCTTCCCTGAGACCCCTTATCGCCAGGAAATCTTGATAGTTGACGTGTTTGGTTTGAAAGTATGGCATTGAAACGCATCGATCGACAAGTAGACAAAAGTGTTCCCATATGATCTCATCACCATCACAGCGGATATATGCCTTCTTAGCTGACGCCAGCTCCTGGACTACCCAAACGCGTGTCCACCACGGCCGACTGAGCAGGCAAGATATTACGCGTGTGGCGCCATAGTGTACTGCGTTGTGATTGATTGGATGTGAGTATGGATCCCCAGATTCCTTCCTCACATCTGAGAGTGTGCGGGAAAGACCTTGTACGGATTTCCCAAGCCAGACTATCACAGATGCGGCTTTTGAGTATATTTGTTGCATTAAGAGCACCTGGGAACTTCTTTCTACAAGATCGCTCTGGTTGACACAAATAGCATCTATCCACACGATCCGTGATTTTTCCCGAGTACGTAGATGATAAATAGCCCGAAAGATCGCAGCGGATACACGAAAGCGCTGTTGGTTAATATAAATAATCTGGCTGGTGTCAATCGGTCCCCAATAATATGAGAGTGCTTCGTAGGAACAGGTCTCAGCTCCAGAAAGGTTCGCAATTTTGAGAGTACAGGAAATTGGTAACTCAACACTGCCAGGATGAATCTCCAAGAGTCGAATGGTTGAAGTGGGAAATTTTGATTCTGATTTAGCATCAGATCCTATGGGCAGTGAGGCGTATATATCAGCGTTCGCCTTCTGCGCAGCTGAGAGTTCTATCTGATCTAGTTCTTGTGCGGCGTCGTAGAAGGTGCTAACAAAGAGGGCAAAGGGGACTAGAAGATAGGACATATACATCAGTATGATGACAGATTCGTCTCCAAATTGTAAGCCAGCGGCCACAAACAGCACATAAAAACCGCTCTGAGCCCATTGAAGTAGTCGCAAAACGAAGATTCGAACGGAAATAAAGCATGTTGCAACCCAATCTGCTGAACGCGAGTTATAAGCTCTCCAAAGACGGTTTGGGAACGTCAAAGAGAGTCTCTGAACTGTCGCTGATTTAAGAAGTCTCGTTTCCAAGGTGGTGGTGTACAGGCCCCGGGCTCTCAGTGTTACCAAATTAGATGTATAGCGCGACATCCAAACGATTAGTTTTGGAAGCGTGCTAACTGCTTCAGGAAGCTCGATCCCGCAAATTCGCGATAATAAAAATGCCACTCTTGGTAACAATATGCTCGAGGCACCTTGTAAGGATTCAGCAAGCATACTGGGGGCAAAAACCAGAACCATTGATAAAGGAAACACAATGGGCAGGTGAAAGAGGAAGAACCAAAAGAACAAAGTCGATTGGATTGGTTTTTGGATAGTTGATGTAAAGCGCGTGAGCGGGCGACCAAGTCCAAAGGGGACCAAACCTTGGACGATGATGAGACAAGAGAGAATAAAGTTGAGGAGCATGAGCACCGGAAGGAGGGTTAAACAGCCAAGGATCCAGACAGCAAATAAAGCAAGGAAAAAAGCTGTAATCCATGTTACCCTCCAGCATTTTGCCGCTATTGTTGTGATTGCCATGGCGATATATTCTGGTACATGTAAGATTTAAAATGATGACATATGAATTAAGGCTGAGAGGAAAACATACCCAAGGACTAAGGTGTTGCGTGGCCAGCTGTCACGCTAACGGCTAGGACTGCCGGCTGCCAGCAGCTAATAAGCTTAAAATGTTCATAAAAAAACAGCTTAATAGAAAGCAGCATTGTTTAAAGTAAAAAGAGCAGCATACCCGAGTTGGCTCAGCTGTTCTGTTTCTCTAGTACGATGCTTTAGTAAAGTTAACACGCTGATAGCAAAACAGAGGCCCGGCGGCTACAAAGAGGGGCAAGACCTGTTAGATATGCTTAAGCATATACGGCAATAAGCTTGCGCCATGTTTTATCCACTCAAGAGTAGAAAATAAACTCGTTAAGAAGAACAGGAAGAAGAACATCATCAACCTCCAATTCCTTACATGACAATATGTCTGACAAGACCGCCGCACCGCCACGTCAGTACACACCTTTGTACTGAGTGTTCAATACTGCAAGATATGAGAAGTCTATGAACATACAGTATACGGTTGACAAGATTTACGCGATGCAGCTCGCTATGAGGGGGAGATGAACAGAGCCTATTCGAAACTTTTCAATTCAATGTGATACCGGCTCTCTGCTCTACTGATTCGCACATAGTATGTATGAGATTTTAAAATCTAATATTGTGGCTGGCTGTAAACTTGTTCCCTTATTCTTGTGTAACGTTGCGCGTGCTAGTAATCTATAAGTGTCAAGTCACCAGGCGCCGATGTGAATTGGCATCCGCCTTCTTCTACAGCTCCTAAAGTAGCTTACAACTATGTAGGCAAGGAGGCCAATTTGATATAAGAAAATCAAGAAACCGTACTGATTTTCCGCGGCCGGGACATAAATATCTCATGGAATCAACAGTAAAAGCTAGGTACATGAACGAGATGTGAAAGAGACCCTCGACAGCTTATTTATGAAAGAATTAATAAGGACTAAGCAATCTTATTATGAAAGTAGTATGAACGTATTTCCATATAAGATTTGTGAAGTAGATGCTTAAGGTTAAAACTATTGACTCTATGAGACATCTTTAGAAAGGAAGATCCTGGACCTTATTTCTGGGTAAATGTAAGGCGATAGTAGAATTTGTGCCGATCTACGCATTCGAGATGATCGATACCAGACGGGTTATAATAGGTGATCGCCCATGGTAAAGTAATAATTATTGCCACTTTTAAGCAATTATGTAAAAGAAGTTCCGCCATGCGCCTGCCGGTTCGTATGGGTCATGAGCTAAAGGTTTCATATAAAGTGAATGGAGTCAATGTCTCTTATAGATATTCGCCGATTTCCCAACTTGACTTTGCGCTCTTTGTATTAGTAGTATTTACCCGCATCTTGACGTGCATAAAGGTATTTGGCGGGTAAAATGGGGCGCCACACATAATATCTGCCCAAGTGTTAAAATGATAGATGTCGGATTCTAGATGTGAAAGGTCACAAGTACGCGCTCTATAGTCGATTTCCGCGCCTACCCTTATGCGAGAAACTTGTGCTGATTGCTTCAACAAGAACACTTAGGAAGAGCGGCTTCGGTCTGTAACTAGCGGAAATATGTTGATGAACCAACTGGCTATTTGTACTTTCTTGACCTGGGCATTTGCGGGCTATGTCCCAAGTCGCCCTCGGCCACCGATCACTGATGGGCTAGGTAGGGTGGACGATGGAGGTGATCAGGATAACTCGAAACAACACATCACAGCGACATTACAAACCCAGAAAATTGATCTGGTAATGAACGCCTCTGATACGCATCCGAGCAATTCATCTCGATATATGGGAGGATGGCAGCGAGAAGGACTGGCTGGCTTTGGGGCTGGAACCGTGTACATGTTGGACCGTCTGTCATGAAAACTTTCAAAGCACTAAGTTTGAGCTGACACCTGCCAGTTGAGATCGGGACACCGAAGCAAAGGATATCTCTCATTCTAGATACGGGTTCTTTCACGACGCTTGTAGATCCGGACTGCACCCGCGCAGCAGACGTGAGCGCATGTCGGATGTATGGGTTCTACAACACGACCGCGTCATCCACCTCACGAACGTTGAACGTGTACTTCTCTGCACAGTTCGGAACGGGCTACATGGAAGGGTCGTGGTTTAATGACACCGTTTATATCGGACAAGATAGTAGGCACCTTTTCTTTCTATGAGGCCCTTCGTGCTACCCTGACGTTTGCTACTGTAGAGCTGCCTCTACCACAATCGCGAGTCGGCGTCAATTTATGGAGCACCTATCTGTGGGCGGGCATCATTGGCGTTTCATACGGCATGCGTTGGAACACTGCGTATCCAACATTGCTTGACCTCTTAGTCCAGCTTGGTTACATCGAAGTGCCCATCTTCAGCCTGGGTGTCGGGACACTAGGCGAGGGGTCCCTGAATCAGCCTGGTACGTAAAAGCTTGAGAATTCCTTTTGCCAGGGTGCAGGAGACTGAACCTAGCATGGTCAGGCTCGATCGTCTTCGGCGGGGTTAATCGATGGAAATACCGTGGCTATCTTGAGCCCATAGAAATATGGCCGAACCCATCTGATCAATTGGCGCAATTCCAGCAGGTAGGGTGAGTGACATTGTACCCAAAGCGTCATATGCTGTTTATAACTGAGGCTTCCTTGGAAAGGTATTGGATAAATCTGACTTCGTTTGGATATACGCAACCCGGACAGCCCGAGGTCATACTGACCGGCGACGACTTTGCGCGATCGATGTTGATTGACACTGGATCTACGTTTACATACTTTGATGCGGATCTCGTGTCAGTTGTAGCGAAGTCTTTTAATGCCTGGATTGACGAGGCGGGGGTGTATTATGTGAACTGTGCACTGCGCTATGAAGAAGGTTACATACACTTCGGTTTCAATCAAGGTAATATGGTGATTCAAGTCAGTTACGCCGACTTCATCGTTGATTTCGACGCGTACTGCGCCTTGGGCGTCCAACCCGCCGACATCGGTGTTGCGACATGGGTGCTCGGGAATAGCTTCATCCGGGCTGCATACAGTACGTTCGACTAGGGCTGCGAGCAGAGGACTGATACCTCTATTCTCTTTTCGAAAAAACTAACATAACGAGTAGTTGTATTTGATCAGACGAACGATGCTATATGGCTTGCTCAATATATGCCGTGTGACAGCGATGATATCAACGATCTAACATCAAACGCAGGGGAGGAGCTATGGTTAGATCTCACGGGTCTTTGTTGGTAGAGGGGTCTTGAGTTCGCATAAGGGGTGGCAACAAGCACATCCGATATTCAATCACCTATTTTACGACGAAAGTCATTGCGAAGTTTTTCAGTCTTTACCCCGAATGTCCTCGCTAAGAGGCCCTTGCCGGGTCCAAATGTTCATCCCTAACTTTGACCCACTGGTAACGGGCAAGCCTGCATGTAACGTCCGTTGATCTCCGGTGCCATCGTCGAGCAAGTTCGACCAAAAGACGGCGTTACCCACGACCGGACGGAACGTAACCCCGTTCTCCCATGGCTCATCACAGTCTATGAATGCACACCACCTCGCGTCATGGGGTGGTGTTACCATTGGGAAGTTTGTTCCGCCCCCGGTTATGTTCTCGGCCGAGACATACGCAAAGAACGAACTCTGTCTGTTGCCTCCGATGGCGGACGATGCATGCGCTGCATTCGTGAACCAGTCTGTGTGAAAGTGGTAGCGCTCTCCCTTGCCGTACTTGACGAGTTGTAAGGGTTCGAGGTTTGCCCGAGGCGTATCGAAACCTTGAAATAAAAGCGCTCGCTCCTCAATGCAGCGGACTATGTCATCACGCACTACGCTTGTTGACTGCGAAGTACGCGTTTGACGCTGCCCTTGGATGCCGGTGTTGTCGGCAACAGCTGAGCGTGAGAACGTGTCTTTTCTGTGATAAGGATTTGTTAGTATTCCTTAGCGGACGGGTCGTATCGATGACAGAACTTACGTGATAGATTGAAGATGCGCTTGTTCTTCTGATGTTAGGAATCCATCGAGATAGATCATGAGCGGTGATTTTGATACAACATGACTCTTGTATGCGGGATGTTCGCACGATGAGCTCCGACTATTACTATTATGGCTGTGTGCAGTAACAGTGACGGCCAGAACCGTGCACCACCACGTCGACTTAATAAAAATCATCTTCGAGACTGAAGCTTAAATTAAAAAAAAAAAAAAAAAAAAATTCACATCGAAGACAACTTAGGAACCATCATCTTGGTTTTGTATGTGAATAGCAGACTCTCGTGCCATTGCTCGTTGATTCAGATTTCACATCTTTCAGGGGGATGAGCTGCAGGACTGAAACGTCTGAACGTTATCTCCCATCATCAGTTGAAACATCGCATGTCAAGTGGTGCTAAGGAAGCTTGTTTAGTGGATTCTAGCCCCGAGCTTGCCAAGCTCCCAGCGCAAGTGACAAGGATCATCAAGCTCCATGCGTCTGATCTTCCGATGGGACGGGCACGCTTGCACCCCCTGCAGGAGAAATCCCTGAATTAGACTTGCAGGGTAGCTCGACGACTTATGTTTGGGATTTCCCAATTCCCTTATAGCCTTCTCTCACTGTCGACAGATGTTGATCTTGTCACGATGACCTTCGCAAGAATTCAGTTGCAAGGACTAGACGATCCAATATGAAGTTCGAAACATTCATACTCTTAATTTCTCCTCTTCTGAGCAGTTGCTCGGCCTGGAAACATACTAGCGAGCAGGACTTTCGTCGCGCCATTTCAGGGCATAGTCATGCGCTGGTCGCATGTAAGTCCCGAGCTTCAATGATGTCCAAGCCCAAGAGCTGCAACAATAAGGGATGGTTACTGACATAAATGAAAAATATAGTTGTAGATGTATGTACTTCATCGTCATTGACCTTGAAGGGACTTTTGTTAACTCTCCAATTCGCGAGAACAGCCCTCCTCGTGAGTCTCTGATACACCCTTACTACGTTTTCAGAAAGCCTGACAGGTGTTGAAGAATTGGAAGTCGGGCACTTGAACCAGAATGGATGTCTATAGCTGGTACGCAGAAATCATTGATCAGCATCGACTGCTTGTCTGAATCCGCCCTATGCGATGAATTTGGTGTGATTTCGTATCCTGCTTTACGATATTTTGATGGCCATGGTCAAATGAAATCATATCGAGGGCCAAGGAGAGCTTCAGCGTATGTATAGCGGCAATTCCATTCAAACGGGGAGGAATTGCTAATGTTCAAACGCCTACAGTATTGCCTTATTTCTCAAGAGAGCCGTTCGTCCCGCTATTACTGTTCTAAATGCGGACAAGAGCGCTCAATTTCAGTCCGTAGATGAGACGGTGCTGATTTGGCATATAAATCCTCGCGATGAGCATGTCGCGACTATACTTAAGGCAATCGCGTCACAGTATCAGGACCGAGCGTCCTTTGGTTCTGTACCGACGGAGGGCACCACGACGATTGTGTGTTACAATAACCGGGATGAACAAAAATTTACCCTGTCTGACTTGACGGCTGTCGATGCCTTGCCTAACTTGCTGGAAAGTTGCATGGCATCACTCATTGGGGAGTTTACAAGGGCTAATGAGATGAAGTATCTTCAGGTGCGTAGCCGGCAGTATCTGCTCCAACGAGGGTGGAACAAAATGAACATAACTGACTGTGAGATTACAGTCCGGCAAGTCGTTGGTCTTATTTTTCGGGGCAACGCTGGATGAAAGAGAAGCATTCGTCAACGAAATGAGACCGGTCGCGAAGATGTACAAGGAGTATCTCAGCTTCGTTACGGTCGATGCAGACGAATACGCTGACTTTGCAATCCCGCTTGGCTTGACGCCCGGTGTCTTTCCTGCGCTGGCGGTGCAGAATCCCATGTACGGACAGACTTTCCCCTATCCATCAGGGGCCGAAATATCCCCGGAGACTGTTGGCGCGTTTGTGATGGATATCGTACAGGGAAAGGTGAATCCATGGGACGGACAAAGCAGACAGGAGAAAGTCCAGAAGCATGATGAGCTATAGCGCAGGCAATACTTACTTACTACGGCACATTACGAGTCTCACCTTTGATGAGTTTGATCAAGACGGCTTCTCAAATCTCAGGCAATCCTGTTCCTGGCCCCGAATTTAGTGATCCAACACACATCTCTTTGTCGAGGCGTACCGAGGCTTTTCAGCTGATAAATCACCTTCACAACCTAGTCTTATTAATCGCGTTTGAATTAGACGAGGGTTATCTTCTCACATCATCTATAAGGTGATGATGCCGTATCTACGTGGACGTATTTACGTATCAATCTTACTGATTACAGATCTGTAACATACGATTTATGAAGTCAATATCCCCAAATTCTTATTTCCACGTAAATGAACCCGTGTACCGCGATATAATTTGGGTATATATAGATTCAATCCCGTCGCAGTCACCTCGACTCAAGGTAAGCTCATAAACAGCTCCAGCAGTTTGGGGTAGTTTGGCGTTCTGTTACACACATCGTTAGCAGTGAGTCTGTGTCATATTACGAAGATCGCGGGCTAGACATAAATGCCAAACCTGCTGCCGCAAAGCCTGAATTCAAGAAACCATCGCGTGTACTTACCCCATTCCAGTGACGGGGTCCCATCCCTCAGTCGCTGGGAACCCGGTGGTTCTGCAACCGCGGTTGTCGCCTACAGTTATATCGTTGAATACCTCGGGACTAAAGGGCTCCAGGTCAACGATTTCTCTCAAGCGAAGGTCTGTAAGGTTGAAAAGATAATATTTTCACTCAAAACCGGAAATGGAACCATGAAAAGAACGAGGTATCTTGACTCACTGCGCATAGAGAACAGGGTGTATGAACCCAACAGGCTTCTTCCCAGCGGCGAGACGCTCCTCATTAATCAGCGTGATGATAGAGCCCCAGAGCGGCGAAGAGGCCGAGGTGCCACCGATCTGCAAGAGCTCGCCGCCGCTCGCGATGACGAAGCGATCTCCGTTCGCCGCGACGTCCGGGTACGCGCGCCCGATCTTGTTGAAGCGCCCGATCCCGGACCGCGCGTTGCTGTAGTTTGTCCCGCCGCCCTCGTACCCTTCGAAGCTCAGGTTCGCGCGCGCCAGGTAGTCTTTCACGATCTCAGCCTGCCACTCCGGCGCGTCGTAGATGTTCGAGAACCCGCCGCCGGACCGAAACCGCGTGGTCGCGACCTCGGCATCGCGGCCGGCCGTGCTGTTGGTGGGGAGATACGTCGACCCCACGGAGAGGATGTACGGACACGTCGCCAGGAACTGCGGGTTGAACACGTCGTGCTGCGGGCCCATGCACCCCGTCGGGTTCGCGTAGGTCGAGAAGCCCGCCACCCCGTCGTCGCCCGAGGCGATCATGATTGTCGACCCTTGTAGGCCGAGCTTCATGATCTCGGCGCACTGTCGCTGCTGGTAGGATGCCGGCAGCTCCGCCTCTGCCCCGCTATACGAGATGCTGATCACGTTCGTCGCTGCGTAGACACCACAGTTCAGGGCGCCCTTGTACCCGCCATCGTGTGGGTTCGGATACGATGGGTCCCTGCACTCGTCGCGCGCGCAGTTCCCTTTCTCCCCGTACGCCTCGAACGTGCAGTAGCTGCCGTCGATGGCATTCCAGAGGTCTGGAAGGTGGTCATATGGCTTAGTGTTTGGGCATGGGGAAGTGATGCGGTCATAAACTCACTGTTAAAGAAGCCGGCGTATTCGCTGCTCGTGAGTTGTGATTGCTGGTACCATTCGTCGTCGACCTGGAAGAGTGCCGGCTCCTGGGGCCAGATAAGCCCGTACGCCATCTGGAAGTCAAGATTGGACTCGACCCCTGCGTCGGAGAGTTCCTTCGACGCTCCCTCGCCGCCGTTGACCGAGAGGAGCTCTGGATATGTCCCGTTCGGGATGTCGCTGTTGTACATTTATTAGCAATTGCTGTTTCCAAAAAACGATTCACCCGTGAGACCAACTCACTCGGTAAAAGCCCAGAAAAATGTGTCGAGATCCTGCTGTGTGTAGTGTTGCCTCAAACTCTGGAAGATCCCCATTTTGTTGCCGGGCTGGTTCGTCGTTCCTTTGGGAATTCCGTACATCTCTATCTAGGACGTCAGAGAGTTTCCAACAATCCTAGAAAATAAAAGCTACATACGTCTAAGACAATCGGGAGTCACGTAGGTATCACAACCTTGTGCTAGGGACAGATTGCCTGAAAAGATATCTTCTGGCCGGACGGGCTCCGCGAAACGTAGTGGTCCTTTGAACTTGGGATCTGTCGTTTGCTTGATCGATGATGATCGCTCACGACTCCTTTTGCTCATCATCCCGCTTATCTCGCTCGAGTCCACTGGCTGCGAAAGCTCGAGATCATCAGCCTCTTGCGTAAGCGTGCGCTGTCGCAGCTTGCCGCCATTTCCCATGAGTTTCACGCCAGGGGTAATATAGTCAATATGTCGTCTGACGTGCTTAGGGACATGATATCTGAAACACTGTTAAGATCCATGTGCAGAAGATAAGGAGTCACTTTACAGACTCATCGCAGCCGATATCTTTAGCCCCAGTTACTTTGTGTTCCCACACATGATAACTTGCCATCAAGAGATCTTCGACTTGATCAACAGCGGCGTCGAATTGAATCCACTGTGTAGCTCGCGTGTTAGAAAGCGTATTTTCTTATGACGAAAGCGCAAATCGCTAAGGCTGTGCGTTCTCAGGTGCAATTTAAGATGTGAACTCTCCCCCTGATGGGTTGCGGAGTGCCATTTGTATCATCGAGGTTCATTCTCACCTCATGGGCGAATTCCGCTTACCTGCTTGTTCGCCGATTGCGAAATTTCATGTGGCTCAATACCAGCCGCCAAAAGCCAATCCTTTACCGCCTGGACGCTCGAGTCTGGTGGCGCAAAGAAGTCGACTACTTCCTCGGGAGATAGATGCTTGCCATAATTTTCCGATGCCGGGTTCGATCTTGAGCCACTCGATTAGCTATAGACTTAAGAGCGGGCTTCGCCAGTTTTAAAACTTTACATATCCATCAACAGATCATGGCCATCTACTAAGTTCTGCTGTTTCAGCCCAATTCGCATCGGTAGCAGCGCCTCGCGCTTCGCCCTGTCTACCTTCGACCAAGCGCTCCCTTGGACTGCCGTCCTCTTTTCATGTCGAGTGTGAGTCTGTGGAATCACTCGTTTCGATAGCCGAGGAGCTGTATTTTCAGGCGCATGACGACGAAGAGGGTTCGCGACAGCCCCGTAGGCTGCTAGGCCTAGCACGAGCAGGAATCGGGCAAGCTTCATTCTCAATTATCGTCCTGGCGGGATACCAGGACCTGACACTCCCAAATCATTAGCAACACCGCGCAAGGGGCATCAGATGAAATATTTCAACGGCCCCCATCTCTGATTTCCCGGGTATGGCATGCTAGCGATGATCACACAGGCTATTGTCATGTAGAGCCTGGGCGCATCAGGATATTCAAAGAGGCGTTATCATATAAAGTGCTATACGGTAGTTTCCATATACATATTGACGTCAAGCGGCGAATTGCGTGTAGGCTGATTGGTTGAGCCCGAACCTGCTGATGTGCGCATTATAGCCGGTGAGAGCGAAGCGGCACGTAACGTCACTTCAAACAAGTACTATATCTCGACTCTTGGTAAGTGGGCTGCTTCTATTGGCAGACACTGATGGGCGCCATGGTTCATCATCGTTAAAATGTTTCTACTCGGCGGGAAATGCCTACGGTATGGCACTCGACATCCTATAATAGTTAGATTGGTGGCCAAAAGGGAGTATGTGCCCCTTGGAATTTGAATACCGAGATTGGCTCGGATCAAAGAGGTATAATAAACAGAAATAGGAAAGGCATGATGTTCGGAGCGAGAGAAAATGAGCTTTTATGTAGTTGAACATGGGCCTGGCCTTAACTTCGCGTTCCTATACCTATATGCCTGCCAGTCTCCCAAGTATACTCAAAATCGGCTGATACCTTTCGCATAAAATGAACGCAAATATCATCTGCTTATATGCATCTTAATTGAAACGTGGCCGGGTATCTTTTCTTGATTTCTATCTGGTCTAGCCCATGAGTTCGCACCCCTCCCTCACCACGCCGACGACTGCGCCTGTCTGTATGATCTCATTCGCACCGCCCGAGACCCTGTACTCAATCTCGGCGAGGCCGTCGAGCCAGCGCACCATGACCTGGGGCTTAACTTCCATCGTCACTAGCTGCTCCGATACAGCCGTGATGATGTCGGCCAGCGCGAGGCCATTGGCGACCTTCAGAGTGTTGATCGTCGACAGACATGTTGTCACGTCGCTCGTCGTCAGCAGTGTGTTGACTATCTTCGTAATCGCGTCAGGTGGCGGCGCGGCTATGCAGTTGTAGATTGTCTCTGTTGTGATCGTATCCCGAACGATGTCTTTTTCGGGAATTTTGGGTGCATTTTTTGGCTGCATGGGTGTGCCTGCTCTGGGATTAGGATCTTTATTCGCAGTTTAGCGCGTGTTGATGAGACTTACTTGATGCATGACAAGCCTGGAGAACATTCAAAGCTCGTCGCATATCGCCCTTGCTGAGTGTGACAAGAGAATCTGTAGCCTCGGCGTCGATCTTGACCCCCTCCTCCATGATGACCTTGTCCACCAAGACCCGGATGTCTCCTTCTTTCAATGGGCTGAAGCGAAACCGCGTACACCTCGATAATAACGCGGGAGAAAGCTTGTGTGTATAATTTGCGATGATGCAGAACCGGGTATTGGCCGTGTATTTCTCCATGATTCTGCGCAGGGCCATTTGGGCCGTGTTGGTCATGGCGTCGGCCTCGTCTAGTATGATGAGCTTGAAGCCTGCGACTCCGCCGGCCCTCGACGCACCGCCCATGGTGAATATCTGCTTGGTTGAGGCGAAGGTCTTGATCTGCTCGCGCACGACATCGATGCCGCGGTCATCGGAGGCGTTGAGCTCAAGCACCATCTGCCGCATATTGTCCTGTCCGTATATGCGACGCGCGAGGGCTAATATAGTTGAAGTCTTGCCCGTACCCGGGGGCCCGTAGAGGAGGAGATGTGGTAACCGATTTGAATCGACGAACTTGTTGATTGTTGCAAGGATATCCTGGTGACCCGAGACGTCAGATAGCGTCACGGGCCGGTATTTTTCAACCCAAGGAAGGGCATCTTCAGCTTCGACGGGCAGATTCGCGGCGCTACGCTTCCCTTTTGCCGTATTATCTGAGGAGAATACGATGTCGTTGGACGGAGGACCGTCGACATCCATCTCATCCTCGAAGTCGGACATGGTGGAATGAGTGGGTTATGTTTAGAATTCAAGATACTATCAATTTGAAAATCTGTAGGTAAATTTGGCCAAAAAAAAAAGGCTCAGTGTAGTTCTGAGGCGGTGATAATTGTAGATTAGGTAGGTGGTCAGTCTTTTCGTTTATTGGTGGTTGAACTGAGTGAAAAGCTCAGGTCAATTGAAATGCTGCGCGTAAAGTGAGTTTCGTAGCGCGTTGTGGGGGCGGGTCCGTACCTTGTAGTTGCATATGCACCATGTAAGCTCAACCTCACTTACTTCTTAGGTACACTCAATTTCACCTCACAAGACAGGTTCTCAAGGAAGCAGTAATCTTTGCTTGAGAGGTAAGAGCCAAGGCACAATATCAGAGTGCTTACAGACATACGCCATTTTCTTTCTGTGCTCCAGAATCATATTAATGCAACATATGTAATAGGTATGAACTACAAAATTACCGGGTAGTGCGAAAATATGACCAAACGCATCATCCACCAAATTCTCCCTCAAGGAGGACATTTCAATGTTAGGTAGTGTCTAACTAACCACGTGAGACTCTTCGCCTGATCAGAAGTCCTTGATCGCCGTCCTCGCTTCCCCCAAACAACAGGTATCGTCAGTTACAGAGCTGGCCGTCGACCACCCGCTCTCACCAGACTCCGAACCAGAGTCCGGGTCCGAGTCCGAGTCCTCAGCTATATCATTCGCGGTAAGATTGCGCACAGTCAACGTCTTGACGCCGCCACCACCACCACCATCGTCTTCGTCGTCGTCATCATCATCATCAACCTGCTCGGAACTAGACCGAGCAGCCCACCACCTCTCTTCTTCCTCTTCCTCCTGCTCCTGCGTCTTATCTATCTCGTCCCCATCATCATCTAACAGGAAACTCGACTTCAGCGGGCTCTTCAGTGGACCCTCTTCGTCACCCGCACTCGCCGTCGCCTCGCTCATGACCAAGGCCTCGGTAAGCGGGATATCGTCATCCGGGCTCTTGGGCGAGGCGTCCGCGACGACCATCGCCGCCGGCGATTGTGGCTGCTGCTCATCAAGAGGAGGAGGGGGAGGAGGCACAAACATGCGGTGCCGCACCATCTCCGCCGCGAGCTCGTAGCGGCGATGGCCGCACTCGGAGGGGGAGTCGCAATCTATCCAGCAATTGTGACTCTTGGCCAGGAACGCGCGGTCGCGGGCCGTTGCATCGCATCGTCCCGTGGACTCGTAGCCCAGCACTTTCCGCTTCCACGACCCCCACTGCTCCCATCCCACGTAATCGAACTCGGCCCCGCAGAGCGCGGTCTGCTGCTGGCGTCGTCGCTTCCTGCTTTTGTTGCTAGAGGACTGCTGCTGCTGCTTCGAGCTCACCACGCAGTACGTGTGAGAACAGTCAAGACAACGTCGCGTGCAGCCCAGGCGGTATACGCTATGGCACTGGTGACACTGCCATACCCAGGCCTTCGGCGTCCGCGGCGGTGGCGGCATGATGGGAGGTTCCTCGGGGCTCGCAGGGAGAATGTTGCGGAGGTGAAGACGTGCGGGCGGAGATGTTGTGCTTGCTCTTTGCGGTATATTGGTTGGTGGCACGGTTGGCGCCGGCATTTTGGAGCCCGTTTGCGATGGGCCAGAGGAGTCTCGGGATGAGAAGAGCGAGAGTTTCGGCAGACTTATACGCGATGGCATCTTACTACCAGGTGTCTTAGGATGCGACAGGGCGTGTTTTACCGTATTTCTGCTAGGCTGGCAAGCTTAGGAAGGATGACAAAGATCACCTCCAGATGGAAGGATGGATGGATATTTGAAGACAGACGATATCCGGATATATTTATGATCGCGAGCGATACGCCACGTGGACTTGGCTGGCTGCTTCTAAGTAAGGCAAGGTAAGAGGCGGTAAGGGACGGAGCACACCCAGCGTGCTTGCGTGGAATGATCGTGATACAGCCTTCAAGGCGAGCGAGCAACTAAATCAACTTCTTATTTTTCTTGAACTGGAATATACAGAACCAGCGAACAATTAACCATCGACAAGAACTGGGAATAATAAATGGCCCAGCAAGAGATTTTTCATCAATTAAGGCACGAAAACCTTCATAACAATGTCTCTTCATATAGGAATCAACGAGACCTTGTTCCCGACAAAGGGTAGCGCGAGCCTCACGACCACAAAAGTCCCGAAGTGGCAAACGAGTCTACGCATTGTTGTCTTCCTCTTCGTAAAGCGGAGAGAAAGGCGTCTTTCTATGTGGAATAACGTTCTTTGGGTGTTGGTATTGCTTCGTGATGATTATCGTTTGTTTCTGGGACAAAGATGAAGGCGAGCAAGTTCATTTTTGGCTGCCATATGATGTGGCATACTCAATCACGACAATGAGACGGTTCGTTCGTCTGTATAAGTAGGTACGTCATGTTTATATGGACAAAGCCAGTACTTAAGAATGCTGAATTGTTCCGCCGCGGCTCTGCCGTACTATGAACTTACCTTTTAATTAAGCAGGTAGGTACGTAGATATCTAGCCTTGAGATTTTTATGAGTGGCCACCTAGCACCCAACAGCTCTAAATGATAGAATTCATGAGTTATTCCGAATCATTTGCTTCGTAACCTTGAGTCACGAATCGAATATGAAAGAGAAGTAGTATGTCCGGAATGACTAAATGAAGAGAGAAGCAGAGAATAAGTGAGTGTGTAAGAGTTGTTCTGGATACCATAACACGATAACATGAAGCCCAGCGAAATGAGACGCTCGGTCGGGAGTCAACGCGCAGTATTTTACATGTTGCTTGTAGTTCAAGTAAAGCAGGAAGTATTAACTTGATCTCACTGGTCCTCTGCGATGCCTAGACCTATGTGTGCACACTCAAGATCCCAGCATCCCCCACTGCGTTTCGACATGTCTTCAACACTGGGAGCCTCCTCATTTAACTCGTGTTGCCCGGTAGTATTCATAGAAACGGTAGAAAAAAACAACGCAACAACGATCCACGCGCATCATGAAACTCTTCTCCGTTCACAGACTTCCCTCCAAAGTCGCCCGCCTCTTATTCATCGCGCCGCCACCGGACACCGCACATAGCTTATTCAGTGCAAAGCCAATACCCAGATGATACGACAAGGGGATACATTAGTTAACAGATAAAATTGAAAGACCACCATCTCAAGCTTCGATAGCCTTGCTTTTCTTCTTTTGTTCCACCTTCAGGAGCAGTGCACGGTTGATATGGGGCAGCACACCACCAAACGCGATGGTGGCGCGGATCAGGGTATCGAGCTCTTCGTCACCTCGGATGGCTAGCTGGAGATGGCGGGGGGTGATGCGCTTCACCTTGAGGTCCTTGGCGGCATTCTAGATACGTGTCAGCCTTGTCTCTGATGTTGCGATGCATAGTGACAGAGCACAGAGGTGGAGCGCCGGAAACGGGTTAAGCGTATTATGAAATACAAGGCAACAATAGTAGCAGATAGAGGATGTGACTCACGCCTGCGAGTTCCAGGACTTCGGCAGTCAAATATTCGAGAACGGCAGTAACGTAGACGGCAGCCTTGGCCCCTACGCGCATCTTGCCCTGGGTATTTTGCTTCAGAAAACGCTTGACACGACCACAAGGGAACTAGAAAGCGAACGCATTAGTATTTGACTAGATTCGTGTGATGACAGCATGCAAGATTGAACCAATGCGCTGGTGCTCGCATCAAAACAATGCAATGTGTGCCCTGCCGCCGGAAGACAACCAGGCTGTGGGCAACGGTTCCACGAGGCAAATGTCCCCCTCAGCCTTGGAAAAGGGCGGTGAAAACAGAGCGTGACGCGAGGTGATGCGGTAAGGTGGTTTAGCTATTGCTTGGTGATCGATAGGGTTGGATTGTGTTGCGCGCGTGTTATTGCGTGAGTCGGGCGAGGGGTACGGGCACGGGTACAGGTATGGGTCGGGTTGGCAATACATATAATCGATCGACAACGATGAGATGCGACGAGCATGAATTGTCGGTAGTACGGCGGAGATCACTGCATCTTACCTGAAGACCGGCACGAGCAGAATGGCTCTGCTGCTTCTTTGGGCCATCGACGGCCGTCTTCCCGCCCGAACTCTTCCCACCGGACGATTTGCCTTTACCGCCGGCCATTGTTGATTATTGTATGGGGACGAGATATGGGGAGGGCGCGACGTTGAAAGTCGACAAATGAGTGTAGAGGTTAGATAAATAGGCTGACAATGTTGTCGCTATAGCGTAGGTGCAACCGGGTATTGGTTTGGGTTGTCGATATGTCAGTATCTTCTGGTTGGTGATTGTTGTTGTGTTGGCAAGAATGTTTGCGCGTCGGGAGGCGGCGAAAATTGTTTTTGTTGTGGTATTTTGGACGGGAGGCATCGAGCTGCTCCCCCCAAAGGCCAGAGCTGGAAAATGGGAGAGGCGGCGCAAAAATTACGTAGGTACGGAAGGGATAGGCGGAAGGCCGTAGTGCTGGTGGCAGTGATAGGCACCTGAAGCGGGCGCTGTGGGCTTGTTGGCTGCTGCAGTTGGGGACCTCAAGTTCCAGCGTAATGGTTATGTTGTATGCTTGAGGTGTTCGTTAGGTAGGCGCTCCCGGTGTAGTGCGGTGTAATGCAGCAGGTAATGGGCACTACCTGGACAGTGCAGATGTTCTGGCCCGCCATTACCTGAAGCCTGTCAAGCTTAAGCTTAAGGTCAGGCACCTTAGGCCACATATAGGCAGGCAAGAGCGCTGAACCCCGCATCCGTAGGAGCGGTTATTAGACGCTAAGCCATATCTGGTCTAAACCCGGCAAAACACCGGCCGTTGGCATCTTTGAGGGGATGTATGCGGCTGCTGGACGATGCTGTCGAAGACCAGGCTCAAGTTGAGACAAAGGCCGGTTGAAGTTTAGAAAGGTAGGGAAGGATATGAGTATGTAGAAGGATAGACTTACATCATGGACTCTCCTTTTTCAGGCCTAGATGGCCCCCAGAAAGGGTCTGACTTACCTGGTGGGCTTCAACAGACACAGCATGATTGATGACTGTGAATGTGTCACTTATGCTCTACCCCGTGCTTCACGAGGCCTGGGAGCCTGGTCTGCTGCTTCTCTGGCTTTAGAGAGTAGGTATACAGGCCCAGATGGATCTAGTCATCATAGCCATCCTCAAGGCAAGCAGAGAGGATATTGAGCCTGAAGCAGTAGGTTGCCTGATAGACGAGCCTGGCGTGTGGTTGTCGCTGAACCTCCCAAAACCCGGAGAGCGGGCCGTGCCAGGTTCAAGATGGATCCGTGGAATTCTCGGCAGCCGATAGAAATGTGGCTGACCAGCTTATTGACCAATTTTGTGGAGCTGTGAAGTGCTGTGCACCGCCACGAGATAAGATCGTACCTAGGTACCGTACCTACAAATCTGGTTTTAATGATACAACGCAACTCGGCCAATCCTTAATAGCCTATTGAATATCCTATCAAATACCTAAGTCTTATACACATGGTAGCCTATTTTGATGACCTATTGAGTGGATTATTGGATATTTCATATAACTAAATAGAGAGCCCCATGACCTGTAATTGTTCCACTCGATTATTTAATCCGGGGTTTCAATCGCTACCTAAGCTCAATGTATCGTTGCCTATATACGTCATGATGACAATAGGCGATCTGTGTGAGCCCTGGTATTAGAGTCGTGGAAATAGACGGCGAGCTATTACTCAAGCTGTACGCCTATGTGGATTTTCTATCGGGTATGAGGTTGATTCTCGATTTCTGAACAAAGAAACACACACACATATACCAAAAAAGGGAAACAGAGGCCGGAGAGGTGGGTGACAGATATCATTGAAGGAATGGGTACTAACTGGCATGGCATCTGGACCGGTGAGGGGTCATTGCATTGGAACATACGATGACAGTTCCTACGTTGTTGTGGACTAACTACATACTTACACAACCTTCAACCTCGTCGACTGATAGATTTCGGACCTTGTACCTAGCAAAGTTTCTTCGTATGAGAATACCAAACTATTGATGTGTTAGGAACAATGTAACTTAGCAATATTGCTGTACGACGTACCATTGCAGCAGCTTCCATTACATATTGCAGTTCGCAGTTCTCGTAAGCACGTGTCGATCCCTCATCTCATCCCCGCCTTACCTCCAGAAGGACTTAGTCCATGAGCTATGAATACGAGCTTTTCTGATTGTTATTGCAGCATTACCTATATCCAGTCAAATCTCACGATCTGCTCACATGACGTGATGAAGCGACGGTGTATATAAGGATCTATGTGATCACCATCAATTCTCATCAAATGTGCTGAGATAGGTACTCATCCTTCTATAGTATCCGGTATCCAGTACTCACACAAGGGATACATATCTACACTCCTATACACTTCACTTCACTCCAACTTCCGACTTCCCACCTCTCCAAGTATGAGAACCCTCACTCTCCTCCCATCGCTAGCCCTCCTAGCCACGGGCGCGCTCGCGCAGAGCAGCACCTGCCCATTCAACTACCCTGCCGAACTGAACTCGACGCAGAGCCACAACGGCCTCGTCCTCACGCTGGCATCCAACAACCCGGTGACCAACAACCGCGCCCTCCAGCTGCGTGTCAACCCGTTCCTCGAAGGCGGGTTCTTCGTCGGCGTGGACGCGTCCTCTCCCGTTCTCTTGGCCAACTTCGAAGACGCCGCCTTCAAGAGTGAGGCGAGGAATGAGTTCAACCAGCTGTACGATCTCGGTCCCACGGGCTATCTGAACCTGCGCGACGAGATCAATGGCACCAGCCGGTATACCGTCGGCTTCGCCAACGCCTCCACGTGGCCCGGCGAGGTGGAGAAGGAGTGGTACTTAGCAGGTGGCAGTGAGGATGGTACCTATGCTGTGTACCATCAGGAGCCCCTGAATACGGTCCATGGCTTCGTCCTCTGTCAGGCCGACCATGACCTCGACCCTGGCCCGTGGTATCAGCTCTTTTACTATACGTATGCGCAGACCCCGGCGGATTTCCCCGAGTGCGAGTTTGTGGGCGTGAGGACTACGGTTGGGGCTACGATTTATAATGGAGAGTGTAGTATTGGGGGATTCGTGGCGTGAAAGGCGGGAGGGCAGTGGCTGTCCTGCTTTCGGAGTTAGATATGATAGTAACGTTGTTGAATGTTAATCTTATGGAATTGCTCTATTAATAACACGTATCTTCACTCCATATGCTAGGTAGCTTAGTTAAGTACTGGGCATGTTGACGATTTACATTCCACTCTCTCATCCACTCAATCGCTCTGACTTGAACATCGACAACGTTTTCCTCTGTCAAAGAGTGCTAATCGTCTTCGAAGCCTATCTGAGCCATCAACCATTGCCATGCCACAAGGTTGGATTTCGCAACATGATAGCGTAAGAATCCCACTCAATACCCTATCTATGTATATGGGACGTTCGACTTTCGAGCAAAATTCGACGTAGTATTGGAAATCAGGCCATCTCAAGTTTACTCCACCACTTCACTCTACCTCAGTTAGTCCTCACACGTTTGGCTGGTTGGTAAAGATGACTAATTACTTCGTCTTTTTTTGTTATTGGCGATACGAGACAAATTCACATGTAAATAAACAGTAGAATTGGCACGGGAGCGGCTTGTAGATAGCCGCTGCCCAAGATGTCAAACGCACAAGTTTCTCAGCCTTCGACTCGAGAAATTGCGTTGCGGTCGGTTTCGTCTACCCGCATGCCTGCAGGTGAGAGAAACAAGCTTGGGGTACGGACGCTTAGCATGTTTTTGCGTGTTACATGATTCAACTGAGTTTATTGTATATGTGATTGATTCCGTTGACTTAGCTAAAGGCAACCTTTTCAACAAAACATATCATTGAGTAATTTAAAAGTATTGAAGGTGCCAGGCCTCTTGAGAGGTTCTCAAGCTGTTGTAGCATAACTTCCTATCATCTTGATATAAGTGTCCGGGTTATCCGGCTCGGTTTGCTAACCGGCGGAGAAGTGAGGCAAATGCGCGCATGGTGACACCACAGCCAACCCCCGTCCCAAAGCCATGGATGGCCGAGTTTACTGCTATGTTCTGAGACAGCTTATACGCAGAGCTGGATTGGATGTTTCAGCGACGCAGGCTGACGGCTCTCCTCAGCTTTACTGAACTAAGCTTGGCTGTCTGTTGTGTTAGGGCTCTTGCATGGAGCACAGCTCCCTCGATATTGATTTACATCTTGTAGAACCTGTGCCGTATGTCATTGCGCTCTCCATATTCATATGTTAGATGGTAAGTGAAGAAGGCCGACAGGTATACCATACTATCCATTCAGCCACGCGTAGCGCGGCTGTCCAACTTCCCAAGAAGAAAGACTAAGACTAAGTGACATAGATCTATGCAAAGCAAAGCTGTTTGGTGTTGCCACGCTACGAGGAAATAGGGAAAGTTGCATAGATTGCACGAAAACGAAAACGTTTTCGGAAAGCTGTGGGTTCCGTCTGTGTTGTATTGCTCACCATGACAATTTGACCACGAAATTAGCGATCGAAATGAAAAACAGGGTATTGGAATTTGATTGGATCCCAAGTCAACACTTCTTTCGATTTCGAGCATTTGGAGAGCTTTCTTAAAGTCTTCTAAGGAGTAATTACTCGCTTGTACAAGAAGCGTTAGCAAGGGGTTCGTTTGCTATGAAATGACATAATGTGAGATGACATAATTGTACCCAAGAGTCATCCACAGGTCGATCAATTATTCCCACTGCGGCTAGTCGTTATAGACAGAAGTATGGATTCGACTTCGAAGACCTACTGTAGTGTACAAGTAGATGCTATTAGTTGCATTGCATTTTTAGCAGACATGCTAGTTAGCACTCGGGATCTGTATACCGAACATACGGTATGCTCTGCGGCATGTGAGCCTCGTCAATGCGGATTTTCATTACTATTATAGAGTGTAACACGAACACACTATGCACCGAAGCGCTGTGTACTCCCGAACCACTTGGTAGAGGCCATTAGGTTGCATTATGGCCCGGCAGCACATGGCTTGACTGTATAATGTCACCCTAGCCAAGGTTGCTCCCCCATTCAAATGAAAGTTGGGACTAATAATCTTCGACTATAAGGAAGCACGCCGATTGGTCATGCTGGCGTCGGATAAGATAAGAAAGACAAAGAAAGAGAGAGGGTGGTTTGTTCTGAAGGTCGGCCTGTGAGCATTACGACGCCCCAATACCTACTTAGCAGACAGAAGGGGCGAAGTCTGAGAGGGGGGGGAAGCGTGATTTGAGCTTCTGAGGCGAAAACACCGGGCTGGTCTCGGATTGGCTGGCCTTTATCCGTCAGGATGTATGCTACATGTGATTACGCGTTCTGTGCGCTGGTTAGAATCTCATCAATGGTTATCGCGCTGGAACTGAACAATCGCGGACGAAGTAGGGCATCATAAAGGCTCGAGTTGATTTACTAAGTCCTACGAGTCGGTAGTTAGATGGACAATTCTGCCAACAGCTACAAGGACGGTAGGTAACGGGAAGACGCGATTCGGTTTGTCTCAAAACGTTGGGTATGATTTGCTAATTTATTGTTGATGGGTACATGCTGTTTACTTCTGGAATGCTTTTTATTTGATTGGTGCTTTATGTGCAAATAATAGCGTACGAACGTTGACCATCAAGCACAAACTAAGACAAGCAATAAGCAAAGACTTGCGGACTTGGATCTGAATACAGTGTAAACTACAGTACATGTAGAGACCAAGCTCTGCTTAATCATGCAGGGGATTTAATGTGGAATCTAGCCCATCGGGCCTCTAGGTACTCTTCAGCGTTACGTGGTAGACTCTTGAGGCTTTGAGAGCACAGTGCTTAGAATTTGCAAGGATCTACCTGCTCGTTGGGTCTGGTTGCTTAGTTAACAACAACATGAACAAATAGGTACCTATGTGTCCTATGGATGCCACCCTGGGCCCTACGAACGAACTTTTCAAAATCGCCCTGCAACTGTTTGTTCTAACCCGCGATACATATTGTCTGATGAAGTGGAACGATGTTTGCAGAACTTCATCCGATAACTGGGTACACTGTATTCCGTGAAGCTGGAACGACGTAACCCTGTATGATAATACCTGGTTACCTTAAAGTTTGAGGGACGAGCCGTTGGTTCTGTCATCATTTGGCTCAAGCTTATAAGCTAGCGTTCTTTACCTGGTTACGTGACTTGAATCATGCATCGTATGTAGGTATTTTACAACAACGTTGAAAGAAATACCTACTACCACAGCAGTATTGGTCGGTGTAAAAAGCGGAGTAAGTCTCTACAACTTACCCAGTTGGACGAGACTGAAAGTAGCCTCCATCATTCTCTACATATACGTATACTGTCCTTGTCCCGGCATCTCACCCGGCCAACGCTAACACTGTCCCCCTAAACTCAATATAACGTTAGGGGCGGCCACTTCGATCAAGCGCCTCACCGACGGCGTTTCTCGCGTGGTGACCCCGACGAAAGATGATAGTTTCCTTGTCGTCACCGCACAATACCAAGCATCCAGGGTCACCTGAATGCCAAAGGCCTAAGAAGATCCGATTTGCTGGCAAGAGAGAACCTGGTCCTCTCATTGACTTGCCACCCCCAACTAACTAGATTATACTCTGCTGAGAAAGATTACAGATTGCCGCCTGTTAACAGCTTAAAGAGTTTTACAGTGAGAATTGATTGGATGGCGATTTTACTTATAATCTCATTCATCCCAAATCACCAAAACCCTCCGCCCACCACCGCCACCCTACTACGTCTTAGATACTCTATACTTGTAATCACACAAGCAATAGTGGCCCGATCTCCTTCTCTCAGATCTGCACCAGCTGAGCCAGAGCTTGAGGGGAGGGTGGCATTAGATACCCTTTGTTAATGCCGTACCATAGCTGATCCTATACAACCTGTTGCACATTTCACTTACACGAGTACTGGTCAGATTTCCCAATGAAATCCTCGCCTTTAAAAAAAAAGAGCAAAAGGGGGGGCAGGATGAAAAACAAAACCAAAAAAAAAAAAACAAAAAGAAAAATAGTTAGAGTAAAAAATACCTAGTAAAAGAGGAAGACCACAGCCAAGGGGCACGGTACACAGCATAACTAACGTGCACAAGCACAGGCATTCCCCCCGTCCCCATCCCATTGAAGGGGTCCCATCAGGTCGGTCAGCTAATCCCGGTTGGTCTGCCTTAGTTGCCATTTTAATTTTTTTTTAACCCTTTCCCTTCACGTTGCAGCATCTTCTCCCGCTCCAGACTACACTACCTACCCTATCCTTACCTGCTACCGGTATCTGATCGTTCTGCACCTAAAATACTTGACATCTCCACACGTCAAGTCAAAAGGTCAAGTCCAACGGGCCGCAAAATTTGTCCTGTGCGTTTCCCTTTAATTATCGCGACTATACTACTGGAAGGGGGCGTCTTTTTTTCCTCGTTTGCTCCCGTGCAACATAATCTCTTGTCATCTCTCACGAGCCCTACCATTCCCTCCCTCCCTCCCTCTAACTAACCCATCCTTTATCCTTGCATGTTGTTGCATGTTGCATGTTCTGACCTTAGCTTGTGATCCGCGAACGGCGTGATACACACCTAAGCTGCTTGGTTTCCTGCATCTGACCGCCCGACCAATCTCTGCTCCTCCTGCTCCTCCTGCCTGACCCTCCCGTCAGCCAACCAGCCTTCTCCATTGCCATCTCCATCTCCATCCCCATCCCACCAACCTCCGTTCCCGATCGACGTTCCCGCATCTCAAGACCGCCGGTGTTGCTTTCGCTTGTGTTGCCGTCATTCTCGCTCTTTGCTGCGCGACTCACTCGTAGTTGGCTCTTTTTCCGCATTGGCGACGAGGCCTGCCACCTGCCGACCGATCTTTTCTTGTACTGAACCTGATCGTTAGCAAAACAAGGGCGACTGGGGAGAACTTCATAGACTCAGCTATCATCTGGGCACGGCCGCCCACCATCCACGTCGTTCTCGACCACAGTTCGCTGTCCCTCGCTCGAACACCGTCTAGCCTCAATCAGAAAGCTGCAGACTGCTGGTCACCCGCAGCAGCTGCTGCAACCCACCCCTCTGTTCACCTCACCGAACAAACATGAATCGAGGAGACATGTATTATGATTACTCTGCGACGGCCGCGCGCTCGCCGGGGTCGATGAGGCAGGGGTATGCAACCGTCGGAGTGCCTTCAGGCCTGGGAGGAAGCCGGCAACAACGCCCGCTAGAGTCTCACGGTCAGCATATCGGCAATCTTGGGGGATACGGCCACGACGACCGGCTCGGAGGAGTCTCGGCGTATGAATCACTTCAAAGGTACGATCGCATGTCGCCCAGCATGATGCATTCTGGATACATGGTGGACAACAACCAAACTTGGGGGTATAACGGAGGCATAGCTACGATGAATGGCCCCATGAATGGCAACAGTCGGTTGGGGGGAAGGGCTGTCAACAGACGTGCCGCGTTACCATCGGTGAGTCGTCTTTTCCTCCCTCTACTTACACTGAACCCCGTTTGAGAACAAGTGATTAACGATAACACTCAGACCTGGACCGATCAGGCGAATGTTGGGATGCCGGTGTTCGATCCAGGCATGGGCATGAACGGGACCGAACACGATGTGCAGGGCATGGGTGTCGACGCCCGTGGCATGATGACAACACCTGCGTCCGCCGATGCTGAACAGTTAATCCCCACTGCCATAGTCATAAAGAACATCCAGTTTCAGTGCAGGAAGGAGATTTTGCAAGGTCTCATGGTGTCCATGAACCTCCCGCAGCCATATGCTTTCAATTATCACTTTGATAAGGGAGTATTCCGGGGTCTCGCCTTTGCGAACTTTTCAACTGCTGAAGATACGGCTATTGTGATTCAGAAAATGAATGGGTTGGAAGTGATGGGGCGTAAACTTCGAGTGGAGTACAAAAAAATGCTGCCGCAGGATGAGCGTGATCGTATCGACAGAGAGAAGCGAGAGAAGCGTGGACAGCTTGAAGAACAGCACCGCGCGCCTCTTCCCATTCATCAACAGAGCGCCCTCCAGGCTCTTGGTGTCAGCGTCAAGCAACAACCTGTGAACTCTCCTTTGCGTAAGTCGACGGCTCCTCCCTTCGTGTTAATATGACTCAATGGCTAACCACAAATTTAGGCGATGTTGACTTGAATGATCCCGCTACTCTTGAATTTTACACACAACTGACCATCTTCAAAAACGATCCAAGTCGCGAAGTTCACATATTCTCTCCCGACATTGCCCCGGAGCAACGTCGACAGATACATATCTTGGCGCATAATATGGGTTTGGAGCATAGGTCTGTTGGTGAGGCCGATCGGAGGCAGATTCAGATCATGAAGCGGCCGGAAAATTCTCCGCCTGTGAATGCGCAGAGCCAACTGACGAATGTGTCCTGGGAAGATCACCGCCGTGGACTGAGTCGCGCTGCCACCTTTGACTTTGCCGAATCTCGTATAGGCTCGAGTGCCTATCACAGTCTTGGTCGACAAAACCCTACGTTGGAGCTTCCAGGCAGCCCGGATGGCGGCATACCTAATAATCTGCGTGCTGCTAAAAGCTTTGCCGATCTTCGAGCGCACAGCCCCAGCCCTGCGCCTTCAGGTTCTAGCTATGCTGGTCTCGGAAACGGCCTCGGCGCCCGCTACGGCGATTTTTCACAAACATCGCTCACTACACCACCCAATTTAACCCCAACTACTGCACACAACGCTGCTTCCAGTACGGATGCTTTGTTATCATCCAACATGAACTCGCTGGGCCTCGGGTTCGACCCGAACGGCTCGCACATGCGCAGCAGGGAGACCCCGGGAGCTATCGGAAGTCAGCGTCCCAGCGCCAATGGTGCGAACCGCAATGCCCCGGAGAGGCAGCCTCGTGGTCCGGAATGGGGAGAAGCAGCTTCTGGATTCACTGGACGTGGCCGCGGCCACACACAAAGGGGCAGTGGTAAGTAAAGAACATTGTTCTGATCTCCTCGCATGCTTATCATTGTTGGTGCTAATTCGGAATTAACTGGCAGACTCCTCAGATGCTGGCCGAAACTCGGGTAGCTCCCGATTTCATTAATCTGCCAAGCCGACTGGTTTGGCGTTTTATTACAAAGAGCCCGAACCGTCTATCGATCTAGAATTTTTAACGGAAACTACCTACCCGCGAATCAGTGTGTTTTTCTTTTAGTGGCCTACGAGGGCCTCCAATACACTGGAGTATTGCAAAGACACATTAAATCGGCATTCATATGCCCGAGACTGCTGCGCGTAAGGTATTTTGGAGTCACGATACTACTCATCCCGGCCTTACTGCAACAGACGCTCCAATGAGAGACGAGTTTATGATATAGAGTTACAGCCTATTTCACGGATCAGATCTCTTTTTGCCACACCTCACTCATCTGCCACCTCAACCTGCTGTCATATTCACCAACTATAGTTCCCTCCATTCCACGACGTTGGCTTTCGAATATTTTGTAATATGATGACTGATTAGCGGCGCTTGTTTATTCGCCAAATTTATTTTCTCTCTTTCCGAATATTCCACATACGCAAAAGCTCGACCTGGTGCGAATGGAGATGGGTGAGGGAAAGTCGGAAAGCTTTGCTCGAGGAAGCAGAGTAGGCAGAGTAACGATTACCGTTTTATGCTACAATAACCTCTCATGATGACCCAGCCAACGAACCACCTCTGGATACAAGATATAGCAATTTATGGGCGACCATTTACGGCCTGACGATTCCACTCCTATACCCTCCGGGACGTCTTTGGGTTCCTACGCTGGTTTTCAGAAAGGGCTCGGCAATAGAACCTGGAGACCTCCTTGACGATGGCTATGTTGTTATGACGCCTATGCACTTCAATTAAAGACGGCAGCCACGATGCTGGTTGGCTTCAACTACACTAAGATGGCCCTGCTAATGATTGTTTTCACCGGAGAGCAGAATCCGGGGTCATCATAGTGGCCAACTCGGCGTTGAGTGGCTGGATACGAAAGAACGAAACGACGATGTTGACGGAATCCATTTACGTGTTAATTTTGTTGCGAATAGGACTTTGCTCTATTGGTCGCGGAACTGGGTGATCTGGCGACCAACAGGAGGGAGCAACCAGCAACTGCTTGTACATTTGGCGGCGTTACTCTTTTTATCTCGTTTTCCTCTCTACTGTACTGAGCATGGCGATTTGTTCTGGCGATTCATCTGGTCCCATCCAAACTATAGTGATTCGCCTGCATGTGGTTTGCGAATGGAAGAGGGGGACTGAAGACCTGAACAAAGTCGTCTGATTGAGGAAGGGTTTAATGGTGAGATATACAAACACTCACTTGAAGAGCTGTACTGCGATATAAAAGTATTTGATCGTTCTTACCTTCGACTTGCTCCTTGACTGAGAAATGAGACTTTGATTGATATATGTAATTTCTTTTTCACTTTACGCAATTAGAGCTTGGCTGTAAGCCGCATTACCTGAGTATGTAATCAAGTTGTAGGCCACTCTCTTGTAGCCACCGCAGGCTTGTTAAAATCGATTATGAGTTTCGCAGTCTTCTTTATCTAGATCATCTACCCTATTCGTATAGCTAATTTTCAAAGTTTGTCCTGATTTTCCATGACATAATGTATCATAACTGTGATGTTTCACACCTAGCACAAAGCTGAGGCGTTCGTTGCAAATACGACTCCGACCAGAGGACCGTATCGAAGAAAACGAAACTGTCAAACCTCCCAAAACTTTTTTTTAGCTATGTTGCTAAAGGCTTACGATAGAGATTGACATTGGCTTTTGAAGCTATGCCACTGCCCGACATTTGCTTGCCACGTCTCTTTAGCACCCTCGCATCACTTCCAATGATGCAATGACCACTTAGCAGGCTAGCTAACTTCACAGAGAAGAGAAATGTCTCGCGTTGACACCCAGCCCTTATTCTGGGGGTTAAATAATCTAAATTTCTTTTACTCAAATCGACAGGTAGATATTCAGCATGAAACTAGTGTCGGATGGGGCGAGCAAGTCACCCGAGTCTCTATTCAATGAATTACTCCAATGATAAATGTCGGAAGTTTCATTCATTCCTTTCCAGTGATGCGGCCAAACTCGCCCTCGGTGTGCCGATGTACTTCCTGCACCAGGCCACGCTCCCTCATGTGCCTCAAAATCTCGAGTACAGCAGGGGACGCAGCTTCGCAGTCAACTCCGACCGAATACACTCCACTGCCCGCCATTCCAGTTGTGCCTACCATAACCTCAACCCCATCTCCTAGCGGCACGCCTGCGGCATTCGCCACGTCAGCAGGCGGATACCTCGCCGATGTTGCGAGATATAAATGCCTTTGACCGCTTTCCTCGATGGGAACCCATTCCAGGGTCCGCAATAGCTCCTCTGGCAAACCTTCTACGATTTTGGTCCGTACTGAGCCTGGAAAATCGTGAATGAAACTGACGTCTGGAGCGGCTTGTGCTACGGCCTCGAGGCCAAGGGTTACTAGCGATGTAAGAGGGCCACGGAGTTTTTCTGGCGTTGACGACACTCGAAGAGCCTGAAAGTCAGACGTGTCAAGCCTGCTTTCGTGTCCACCCCCTCCTACGGTAACGACACGGCGGAGGGCTGACGCTCGTTGGATGAGAGGGAGGAGATTGGTAATGAAGCGGATACGAGCGTAGTAATTGAGAGCAGCAAGGAGGTGAAGATCGTCGGCCGTTTCTATGGGTAATACTCAGCACAGTCGAGTTACCGCTGGTTAATGGTATCGGAAACTTACTGCTACGATTTAAGTCCAAGACACCACAGGTAAGGAAGAGAATATTAATAGCTTGTTCTCTCGCTTTGATCTCTTCGCATACTTCGTCGACGCCTCGGATCAAGCTGACGTCGGCTTTTCGAAAGATGTACTGGCCTTCCGGGTTGATAGCCTGGCATTCGGCTACGATACGATCCGCGGCTTCTTGTGAGCGACCGACGATGTATGCCCGTGGGCGGATTGTATGTTCTGCGAACCTTTTCAAAGTTTCTTCCCCGATCCCACTAGTTCCACCGACGAAGACCGCAACTAATCCAGGGGGTAAAATGGAGGAGATGAGAGAATTAGATGTACGGATGCTAGACAGGGAAACCATTTTAACTTGAGACTTTCGATACGGCGGCAGTGAGGAATCTTGAAAAGTGATTTTTGTAAATTTACGATAAGCTATGCTAGTCTGCAGTACAATATAGCAAGGCGAAAAACAGTTTAATTTATACATTTCTTATTTACCGTAGCAAGTGTAATAAAACCAACAGGAAGTATAAGTCTGAGGCGTTTCGTCCGGTGTTTGCTAAAGACTATGATTGGCTACCAAAACGCCGAACCTACATAATGGGGCCGGATTACGGAAGTTCGCCGATGTGGTATGCAAGAACGGACCCAAGAATTAGCAACTTCACCCCTCAAGCCGAAGTGCCAAGCTACCGTTATCGCCGATTCATACATATCACTAGCACGCAAACATCTACCAGCCTCGAAGTGACTACTTATTGCATGTGTGGGTAGATGATCTCACAAGAGGCGTATAAATGGCTTTCAAAGATGTTTGTTTGAATAGAGAATAGTCAAATTAAAGAGCCACATCTAAATTGGTCGATATGTATTGAACTAAGGTCCCACTCCCCTCTATTCAAGTATAGATAGATAAGTGCCACCACGTCTTTGAAGCCTCAGGCTCTTCTCATTCTTCTTTTAACCATCTTGAATTTATAAATTGCTTGACTACTCTTATTGGCAATCCGTTAATGCTTTTCTCCCCATCCTCTTCCAGCCACCATCATTATAATTACCACAGTCAAACTTCTCCCTCAAGAACACACGAGGATAAACCATCAACCATTATTCTCAGTATTGCAAAAAATCACACAAAACACCCACCTGGTATTGTTGCCAATATGGTCCGTAAATTCACGTTATTCCGTACACCTGTTACATTCAGTGCTACATGTACTTTGGAGAAGGCCTGTGTAGTTGTACGTAGAAAGTGGGAAGAATAGTAGCATATGTTAGCAATGGAGGGAGGTAAGAAATGATGGCTTTGTGATATTATGACCGTATCCCATTCATTTCAAGCCCATATCTCATATCAAGCGCAGGTAAACCACAGCCTTATGTTTATTACGCTAGTATTATCTATTGTTGTACTCTTAGCTGCAACTAGCCTTTATATTACTTCGACATTTCTCCTGCATGAATACAACCCTACGCGTCTTGCTGGTGTGGCATCATGACGTACAAAAACTGCGACTCTCATTAGGCTGTGCTGCGGTGACTCTGCATTGTGACCTTATCAAAATGCCGCTAGGCATAAGAATTAGTTGGGTCTGAATTACGGAGAGGATCGCGTAGGCCTTCTCGTAGTCCTTGTTTCCGGTCTATTATATCGCTCGCATGAGAGAGAAGACCTTCGCTTCCGACCCGAAGACTTTGGCTCTTGACTCGAATGCTTTTGCTCCAGACCGATATAGTAATCCTTGTCCATAGTAATAGTGGTGACCGATACTGCGGCTAAGAGACGATAGCGGAAAGTCTCGTAGGGCTTATACGGGTAAATGTTTGCGTTCCAGTTTGATAAGGGAAGACATGGAGCAAGCGCAAGTCATGAAATAGACAATCTTACGGTGGGGTCCTAGAGCATCATTAATAAACCTTCTATTACTTGCCTCAGAAAGTCCGAAAAAGCTGGAAGAGTATAATATCTTATAAATTAGTGAAAGAACCTAAGTCTACACTACGATTACCGGGGGTAGGCAAGTGAGGTTGGAGGTTTAGTAGTAACCTTGATTGTAGACTGTATTGTCAATAGAAGAGCTCTAGTAGAATATAATACTAAAACACCATTTTTAGCATCGTGAGCTCGTTTCACAGCATACTGAAGCAGTGTAAGTTGTCTGCTTATGTAAATCACTCATTAGGGGTAAGACTTTACGTGAGGGGTTAGTGAACAAGGGGGGTCTTTGTGATCGTTATTGCATGGACTTAGCCATATACACGACCTTACCACTTATTTTTTCAATTGACTTTGTCGTTAAGTTCCTTGCAAAAAATATTTAATTACCTGCTGCTTTGCGCGATCACGCGAGTCCCCATTGAATTAGCTGGATTTTGCCAGTCTGGAAAGCGTAATATTTAGATTTCCTCGTTGACTGAGGTTCACGGGATTTACAGTCACTCGTGGCCATTTCCATACTTGAGATGATATACAAGCGAGTGCTCTAACGGCCAGGAGCAAGAGATTGATACTACGCTACCCGTTTTCCTAACCCAACGTCACAACTGTCTTGCGTCCGCCGCTAACTTGCACCTTCTCACCCCCCACACCCGGATCACCTATGGTCCCAGTCGTGCCTGAAGGCGCATGGACAGTGACGATTAGTTTACCTGTCTGGTTTTGCTGCCAGCTGACCTCCAGCGGTCCGTGCGGCGTTGGGACGACGCCATTTGCCCACAAAATGTCATTCGTAACCACCGGGTTCACAGTCCACTCCGAGAACCCGGGTTTCGTAGGCTTGACACCAAGCACATACGTAGTCAAGAGAGGCGTGATACCCGTCGACCATCCATGGGATAAACTAGTGTCGGCCGCCTCGTACTTGGTGCCATTCGTGCCGATACCCTCCCAGTGCGTGATACCCGGGTCTTGACTCGCCATCCACCCCCACGTGCGACGGATCATGCTGATAGCACCAGCTGCGTCGAGGCTCTCGAAGCGAGCCGCAGCCTCAAAATACGATATAAACGCGTACACGCGATCCGAAAAGCCATTCTGCAGGACGTCGCCGCCGGCATCGTAGAAGGCGTTCCCGTAGAACCGGGCGGTGTGTCCGGCAAGATACTCGAGGGCAGCCGACGCCGTAGTAGCATTTGCTATCCCCGCTAATATGGCCAAGCTATTCCCGTCTTGCGCGTGCGCGGTGCAGCCGTCGCATTTTCGGTCAAAATAAGCCGATACGGAGGCGTCCCAAAGAGTATTCTGGAAACCTTGCGAGACGGCAGCCGCACGTGCCTCCCAGCGCGCTGCGTCCGCAGGTTGTCCATAGAACTCCGCGAGCGATGCGGCTTTGTTTAGTGCCAGCACATACAGGGCGCTGTAATACGCGGCGGAGCCTGGGCGTGGTAGGAATGCGAAGTCACCATATCCATCTGGGCGGACGAGCAGCTGCGTCGCATTATCTGTGTGGGCGGGGTAATACGTATCTAAAATCTTAAGCATCACGAGGTAATGCGTGTCGAGATACGATGTGTTGCCGGTATAAAACACGTAGTCCCAACTACATGTAATCCAATATAAGGGGTAGTCGAAAAGCGTGAGCTCGTAGTTGACGATGCTAGCAGGTGGGATCCAGCCGTCTGCACGTTGGTGTGCGGCCAGATCTTCCAGGATGTTTAGAGAAGCCTCCGAGGTGTCGTGAGAGAGATAGCTCGTCAATGACGAGACTGCTAGGTCTCCTATGTATGGGTCACGATCTCGCTTTGCGCCGTCCTGGAGTACGAGCTTGCCGAGCAGTGATGGACTGGTTGCGTCACGTGGCTCCGTATCGTTCGCACTGAAAATTGTCGTTCCCATATCAAGTGTGTAGACCCCGTCATACCACCATTGCGTCAAGTTCGCGTCGGAACACTCAAACCATCCAGTGAAAGTATCTGGAGTGCCAAGGTATCCAGACCAGCGTAAGCCCACAGAGGAAATATTTACTTGGCCACCAGGAGATGCATACGGCGCATCCGTTGTTAGAGCATCCAGCGAGATCCGGACATAACGGAAACCATGTAAGCCATCGGAGCAGACCTGGCCATCATATTCACAACCCCATTGGTCCTCCCAAGTATACTGGCGATTCTTGACGGCAACCTAGGAATATATAAGTCTGGGCCTTTGTGTTTGCTCCTCGGAATTACTAATGAGGCGTTTTTTGTTTTGTTTTATTACCTGATCTGTTCCTGTAGTGACAATCTTAGGGGGATTCTATGGCAGAAAAAGTTAGGGTTCGGCTTCAAGTTTAAGAGCAATTGAGTCATGTTTGTGAAAACGACATACCCCATCTGCCCTGTCTGAACGCGTATAATCACTACGGTCAGTGAGGTATTCGAGGGCCTCCGAAAACGCCAATCGAATTCCAGGAAAACCCTGAGATGTTCCATTCGCCGAGCCGGCAAACTCGAGCAGCAATTGGCCAACTACATTCTGACCAAAGTCAACAACAAGTACCGGGGTTTCGTCAGAGCTAGAGACTCTCGTGAACACAGTCGTAGCGGCGCCTGTGACTAGTCCATCGGCATTCTTAATGTTGCCCTTTGTATAATTCGATAGTATTGTTTTCGGGTGCACGATATTGCTGGGTGGTGAGCGCACATACTGTTGCCAGCTAGGCTGCGCTTGTGCGAGTGCTAAGAAATGCAACGTGAAGGCCACTGGCCAGAGGGCCGATGCAAGTGACAGTTCAAGCATGGCGTTTCAGGCTTTCCTTTCATCACAATTGTTATATCATTAAAAGGAGCCAGTGCATTACACCAATATCTATTAAATAAGCTCATCAGACAAGCAACAGCTACACAAACTCGGCAAAATGCTACCCGAGCTCTCGCAGCCTACAGGTTGTGATTTATTGCTCGGAGAGCCAAACGACCGAAGGTAGCTTTGGGATTCGATGGGATGAAGTCATAAGGATCATCGATCTAAGCTCAAATAAGCAGGTATTCTCGGCCGGAGACTTCGTGCCACCGTTACCCCGTAACCTGTCCGTCCAGACTGGTTCAACCCCGACCGCTGCTGATGAACCTTTCATGGATTGACCATCACTATGATCCTCAAACTTTAATATGTAGGAGCAAACGCAAAATAAAGCTAGTTTAAATCATCACAGCACAGTATCTCATCCAGGCTGTAATATAGAAATAAGAGACCATGCCTGCCTAACACTCCGTGTTTATAGCGAACGTATAAAGTGCATAACAAATTTCGCTCTCGGGAGAGGCCTCTTGGGCCTCGAAAGAGTTGCAGTTGCTAGCCAGAACCTAAGACAGATAACTCGAAGTCAATGACTAGCTAAAGCTAATTCATGATGGATTTCTAGCCTCGCGCGCTACTCATGCGAAATGCATGAGGCGCTATTTTTACTCAGGAAACAACAACCAAAACCCTCTAGGATCATAGACCCCGAGTATCGAAGCGGTGTGGTAGCTGGCATTTAGTGAATTTGACCTATAAGATGGGGGCTTATTTCCATGTATTCATTATAAGGGGGGTCTCACTGGAACTTACTTCACATTTGGTTCATTGATCTCCTACAATATTTATTCAATTCGGATTTACTGGCCTCGGATGAGCAGTAATTCGGTTGCTTCTTTCGCTACGGCTCCGGGGTAGGTAAGTTATCTAGATCACTTCACTATCTCAATACGCTGCTTTCTTGCGCTTTATATATAGACTAATGCAAGTCGTCTGGGAGGCGAACTATACATTATACAATTTTCAGTCTACGAGCAAATTAAATAAAAATTTAGTTCAGTGCCTCTATGAGACTGTGATTAGATTAATCTAGTATAGAGCCCAAAAACAACTGAGAAGACGGATGAAAGGAGGTTACTGCAATCCCGAGGAAGAGAAAGATTAAGGAACTATAACCGTTGATGATAGTGATCAGAATACTACTGCAGGGGTTGGCGTGTGGGTAGGAGATAGACGCCGTCACCTATGCAGAGAAATGATAGATGATAGATTGATATCGCCATAACTATTCAAATACGGTAGACTGAAACGGCCTCTTTGATTTTACTTACATATACATTGGAATAAGTGAACTGTGCTTTTGACCTTGAAATATATTACAGGAGAAAATATTTGCTAGCCTTGTTCACGTGAACTTAATATGGAGAAGCAGATTGCATAAGCATATTAGACCCCTTTGGTGGTAAAAAATCGGGAACCTATCAGGTGGAAGAGATTAGAAGGTCTCCCCCTTTGCCGCAACTCTTGTCGTGGATGCATTTTGCTATTATTGGAACAGGCCGGCAACAATTCAGAGCATCCCAGGTAGGTGCATGATACCACATGGGGCTAGGAATATCGAAACTCCCGAATAAATTTCGGTTACTCTTGCATATGAAAACTTACAATTGGCCGATATTGAACCAAAGACGAGGTTACTGTTTAGGATTAATGCTAAGGCGAAACAGATCTACATATACTTCTAAGTTCAATTAGGAAAATGGGTCGCCACTTTTCTAACAGATAGGGCTGAGGTCCCCCCTAATCCCACGGGGTTAGATATAGGTAAATTTTATTATAAAGACCGGCATCTATCACTTTGGTCATGAGTGGAGAGTTTACCCAACAATGAGACATTCGACTAAGAGACTTGAGCTCAACATTGTATGTAGGTCTAGATCCCCCCTACGCCTCTTGTATTATCTGAGTATTTGAGTATTGACACATACTTCCGCTAGACTCACCACTTAGGCTTCATTCAACTTCCTTGTGGTGATCTTAGGTCTTAGTAAGGCTGCAATTCTCCTAGAATGGACTCGGATCTTTGTTCTTCACGGCACCCACAAAGTGTTTTACTGGGCGTACAAGGCATTTTTGGCTGCTGCTTGCTTGACCCATGTTGCTTTGATTGTTATCGAAAACGTTTCCTGCGTTCCACATGAGAAAATCTGGGACCGAATAATTACTAGCGACTCGTGTATCAGCGACAAGATTTATCACATCCTGGGGGCTCGTATAGATCTAACAAGCATCTTGATAAACTTAATCCTGGCGCAGAGGGCGATTTAGAATTTAAATATGTCGCTTAATAATAGGATCGGCATTTCCCTCATATTTCTCGCTGGAGTACTGTAAGTCTCCGGACCTATTGGTTGAACTGTCCAAAAGTTGACGTCAGAAACAAAAGGGGTCTAAGGTCATCTATAGCTCGTGCAGTTGCAACCTTTAAGTTTTTAGATTCCGACAAGACGGACGCTATCAGCGCAATGCGCTGGGCGCACTGTATCTCTGGGCATCGGCATAGTTGATGTGCTCCTTTCTTGCTTTTTGCGCGCCTATAGTTCTCCCAGCTTATGCGGATCGGCATGAAATAGTTGACTTTATGGCATACCTTATTGAAAGTGTGGTCGTACCCAAGACGTCGAGAATCTCACAGATCCAAGCAAGCTCACGGTCATCTTCAATCCCGTTATCTATAAGACCTGGGCATTAAGACACCTCAAAAAGGTATCACAGAATTAAGGGCCGGGCATCACCCCTGGCCAGACACCAGATTGCGAAAGATATAGAACCGAATCAGTATGAGCCTTTGTCTGAAGATGCAATTCTTGTTACAACTTCTCTCACAGCTGAAATTACGCGCCTGACTGAAACCCGTAACGATCATGTGCGGAGCATGGAGTACCCCTGGACACGTGGACCGTAGTTATGCTGTAAGTTTAATTTACACACTCTCAGCAAATGAATGGCTTGGGGAGTTAAGTACCATTAGTCACATATATAATTTCCGGATTAATCGTTTGGAAATTGGTTTGCGAACGCAAAATGACCAACAATGATGCAGATGTCTCTACCGACTAGAATCCCGCTTATTTAGCACCGACTGGCCTCACTCGCTAGAAAGGCCTTGTTTCACCAGGCCGAAGCCAGAAAGCTTGAGCTTCCTAGGGTAGATGATAGTTGCGGAAATTGTAATACTTCCAGTGAACTTATGTTACACTGCAAGGACTGACGGAGGTCCGTCAGGGCCTAATGTCCCCGTCAAAAACATATAGATAGAAGATTTCCCGCTATTGGTCGGCCAGATTACGAGACCTTAGCTGAAACATGAAGGAGAACTTGATCTGAGAAGAGGTATATTGCTGATTTAAGATCTATGTGTAAAAAGAAAGGGCGAAGGGAAGAGATCGCGAACCAGAAGAGGAAGCCAAGGGCCCTTTTAGACTCAAAGAATTATTAGCAGAGTTGACCCGATTGTTCCAAACCCTGTCACAACTTTCTTAGTCTCAGAGGTATTTGCCAACTTTGCCACTGACACTGATATCCCTCGATTGATAACCATACAATATGAATCAAGGGGAACAGGTCATTTTACATCCGAATTTCGGGTCCTGGACCTTTGTACCTCTTGAGCAGGTCTGACAGTTTGTATAGGTTGTACATGGCGCGCGGTAGCTAAATGCCCGGTACCTTGGTCAGCAACGGCTTGTACATGAATCACGTTCAAGGTATTCTTTTCGCCGAATACTTACCTGGGTCAGCGGGGTCGTTACTAGGTAGCTTAATTGTTGGGCTGGGGATTTAGTATAGTTTCAATTTGGTCAAGTCAACGAGCTCGCAAGTTGGATTGTGTGGCTTCCCAGATGTAATCCATGACAGCGTAAATCCGCTGATAGTGTACCTCGTCAGCCAGCAAATGGCCCAACCATTATCTGTTAATTCGTCAGTCATCGAGTTACCATTCCACCCCTTCAGGCAGGCCACTCACAAAGATTAACCGAGGTCTCGCTTGCTGGCTTCCCCACGACCGCCTTCGAATCATCGTGCTGGGAGTACACGAAAGCCTTTCCGTCCTCACCAAAACCTATAAACTGCACGTTGTATGGGTTGGCGCCGGAGCCGAGCTCCAACAGCGCAACATTCGTATCAGGGAAGTATGTCCAGAACATAGCCTTTCCTCTATAGAGGTTGCTCGCGTTTTTGCCAGCAGTGATATCCGTGACCACAAAGCCCAAATCAAGACCATCATTGGTGAAAGCGTCAGCCGAGTTGTTCAAGTAGAAGCGGTACGACGAGTTGCCGGCCACGGGCGCAGAAATAGGGTCATAGTGGAGCACAGACACCCCACTGTCCGGATCAGTGTCCGTCGGAAATTCGTGGACGGCGTAGAGATACCCTGCATTCCGTCAGCAAAGCGTCTTCTATGTGTTGAGACTCGTGGAGCAACTCTCACCGTCAATTGAGCTGTTACTTTGGCCCTTGACGTGTAGTGCGTAGGGGCCCTCCGATTTCAGAGGGGGGTAATCGTCGATCTGGGCAAGGGCTCCCATGGCGGCGACGAGGCCGTACAACGAAATAATCACCTTCATCGTGGAGTGGAGTAGGAGTTGGTAGTGAGAAGTTGGTGGCTGTAAGAAAAGATGAACACGATATTCGACTTGCTGCCATTGGAGACCACAACGACATGTTATATAACACAATATATATATAGATGCATGAAACTCTACTGCCACCTTCCCACTTTTACATGATCCTTCCAGGCTGCCATTTAAGCCTGGCATAAGTATGTGATTGATAGATGATTTTCATTGACGATCTTGGCTCTTCGTAAATGTCTGCGCCGCATACTAGCGTACCAATCGAGGTCGTTATATGACATATTACTCCTGGAACCCCTACATTACCGCATAGCAATTCTAAGTACTGATCAGTACACCACCGTATTTAAATAATTGTAAAAACCCTGAACATCGTAAATTAAGATGCTGTAAATACCACACAAATTATGATATTAGACTTCAAACAACATAATCAAGCTTTGAAAAGCGATTGAATAAGTGGTGTAGGTGGTAGTAGTTAGTATGTCATTTAATGTGCGCACGACCTTGCCAATATCCCGACCAATGCCAAGTAATTCGTTTGGCCTACCACTCTACCCCTAACAGACCAGATCTTTCCGTCTTTGATAGTTTGTGCAATAGGAATACGGTTATAGTTAAGCGAGTCACGGTAGGCTATACCGTGCATGTACATAAGCCTGCTTGGAATACGAAGCCTTCACCTTGGTTATTCTACATTCCTAATCGTACAAGATATCCTTAACCTTAATTTGACTGATTGCCAATATGAAAATACGACGCGCTAATAGGGGTGTATATGGGCCAACCCTGCCTCTAAAGTGTTCCTCCCGAATAAAATATATAGCCACGGTTACACTACCTATATAATAGCTGCAGACGGCCAAGTCGCTCGACTCGACAACGTCCTATCTTTTGATAGTGTCGTGGTTTAGTGCTGCAGTTCTGTTCCGTGAAAGCCACCTTATGAAAGCTTCGATTATGTCTGACAATGTATCAGCTCGCGCTCCTTCGCTGTCGCATGCTTTGGTCTAAAATAAATCCAAGTACGTTTGTTGGGAGCAATAGCTAGTTACGTAGGAAGACATACGGCTCATCATATCACCGAAAAAATTGCTTATATAGCGTGAAATCTCACTCGGCTTTCATTCTGTGTACAGTGTCGAGAAACTCATCTCCTCCATGTTAACCTTATGGCAATGTTGTATTATCGGTGTCGTTTGGCAACCGTAAGACATCGAGGTAAAGCGTAATGGCGTATCGAGTTTTCTCTGTAGTCCAGTTCTCTTTCCACAATAGTACTATCAATATTTAATCTTCAGCAACATAGTTACACCGTAAGATATTTTCTGGATATTATTTCTGATGCTTTTCAATAATAACATAGGGCTTAATTGTGTAGCTTACATGGCTCCTTGTCACGAAACTAAGTGATTAGGTAATGTACAAGGAAACATTACTTTAAGCCTTGTCCATTTTGGCCCTCATATGATTATATACATGATTTCGCAATTTCTGTCCCGTTATCTCGAACACAGGGGCCCTTTGGGCCATAAGATGTGTGTGGCACTTAATACCTGCAGTCCGCATTGTGAGTACCATGGGTGGGCGGTGAGGCGTAAACTCGTGAAACATACCTCGTCTTCAAGGTTGCCGCCTAGTAATCTAACTGAATATACCCGGAATAGTTCAGTATAAACACGAACGTTGTTATTACGACGTAGCAATCAACTAGATAGCAAGACTCTCATTGTGCTTCATATATCGCGTTTTGCAGGTTTGCTCACTAAAATAAGCCCCATGCGCTCTGACATGGGCTCGAAAGTAATCCGGAGTATAATAGACGTCTTGCCCCTATGGAAATGAATGCACCCCAGCCTAATTCAATATAGTCGCCCCGAAGCGCCGACTATGAGAGAAGTCTTACTGCCATGCGAAATATTGCCAACACATTAATACCGGATAGCCCGCCATTTCTAAGACTTCATGACGGTCATGTTCATGATACTTTAGGGGGTGGTGCGTAGGCTTTCTAGAATGACATCGCGAGGCCGATATTACTGGCACTATTTGAAGATGGAGCAGCCCATGCGAATCGCGATTAATTCAAGAGTTCAAACGGACTTCTCACGCGCCCGATCATTATTAATGCTGGTCTTTAATCAAACAACTCTCATTATTTAGGGACCCTGGTTGTTTTATACTACGCATTTTCAGTCGCCAAAAGAATTCGTAACCGGATGCTCATCCTGCAAGCTAACAAGAAGGATACTCCACCTTCAGCCACTGTCCTCATCACATTTATCGACACCGCCCCGGTAAAAGACGAAGTAATGGAATTTAAAGGGATTCAATATTAGAAGTTTGCAAAAGGACATAAAGCATGCACTCAGTACATATATAGCTGATTGTGAAGAAGTAATTAGATACCTTTATATGTGGACTGATGTTCCAGTCAATATAGGCTTTCAGGCCGACTTCTTTTCAAACTCCTCAATGTCAAAATGGGACTGTGTCAAGTAGACACTTCAGGTACTGTATGAGATGAAGGGGATACGAGGGACACCGACGTCCCGTTTGTGTATATATGTGAGGTCTTCCCACCTTGCCATGAAGTAATCAAGCTGAATGCAACGCTCATATACCTACTATTTCACTACTCAATAACCATGCTTCTCAACTACATAATTCTCAAACATAGGATCTTCGGGCGTTAGCTTTGCCAAAACACGGCTCGTCTGCACTCCGCTCAGCATGTACAGTACCAGGCTGCGGTCTCGCAGTGAAGCATGGTCGACTGAACAAATACGGAGCGGATAATAACGGTCAGGACAATACTATCACTTCTCATTGTCTACATCACGGCCTTCACGCCGTCAGAATCTCCTCCCTTGCAGAGATCGCTCGTCTTCAAGCGAATACACCGAATCGTAATTTCCTGCGCAGTATGACGCACTTCCTTAACAACAGTACGCGCCATATCCCGTGTCACAGGCGCTGATTACGCTAAAGTGTATCACGAGATGTTCCTTTACCGCCTTCTCGCGGCTTGGTCAACCAACACAAGCTTAGCTCGTAGACGGACACCTCACGTTTTGCACGCACCTCTGATCGTGGACTGGAGCGGCGCGAAGCTGTCAAAGTCGCTCTACGTTAGTAACAGTTAGTACTAGTTCATGAAACAACAGGGAATGAATAGCTTCTACAGTTATCCTCAATTAAGAGAGCGATTCAGGGAAGTAGACCAAAGAGCTACGTAAGATATAGGATAAGGTGCAATGTTCAACCAGATACATCATGGCGCTATTTCGCGTTGTCGTCAGAGGGATTCGCTAGCTTCGTTGTCACTGCCACAGCCGCGTGGTCTTTGCTTCATGGCTGTGCAGATGAATTGGGACCGTATTTATCGACTACTTCTCTGCCCCATTGCCAATATTTGTACTTTGGGGCTCTCAGACGAAACCGCAGCTGAAACTACTTGTGATTAACAATCAAGTCTAGCCATGTTTGCCGATCTGCTGCGGCACTCAGTCCTTCAAACTGTGTCGACGTTGTTCGACATGAACCAATACTACAAGCTTCGCCACGAGAGCGAGACAATAAGTCAAGAGAACATAAAGTAGGCGAAATTCAGGTGATAATTCCCGATAGAAGGCTTACGTAGGCTGTAGGATAAAACGAAACAGTCGTTTCCCATCTGTGCGTAGTACTTGAAACGGATTGAACGGTACACGATCCATCGCGACGATTGGATGACACACATAAAATATTCTTTCTTCACTTCGGTTTACCAATCATGAGTTACGATTTCCTTAAGCAAAAGGTTCGTTAGGTGCTGGATAAGGATATAGTGACCAGAACTCGTCACTAGTAATCTCAACGTGGACCGATTCTTCCCCCTTCGCCAACTTGGCCGACGCCCACGCGAATACTTTGTACACAAATATAACGATTTCGAATCCGACCGATACTGGCGCCGGCGCCGATAACCCTGAAAGAGTTTCAATTACCTTTTAGAGTTAGCTCAATAGCAACCAGCCGCCATTAACGACATGGGGCTGACGTGAGGGGACCACCGTACTACCAAGCGAGCCACATTAGGTAGCATCACTGCGCCCCAGGCTTACCACGTTTTGGAATTTACTTAGCTGGAAATGGCTCAAACATGATGGCTGTGTACGTACGCAATACACTAATTGTCAGCGCAGGACGTTACAGACATCGGGTCCCGGCTTAACGGTGGTGTATAGACTAAAATAGAAAATCGGTGATAACATGTTGTAATTCTAGTTGTGTCTTATATATGGTCTCACCCGGATGGCTCGATACAGGCCATTTTTGTTGGAAACTTTTCCACGAAATCGATCAACAAAGTCTCCGAATTCATTTTAAGCCAAGCCCTTTTTGCATCTTCAATATCAGCAACAGATCATCACCATGAGTCTTTCAGGAAATTTCGCTCATGACTTCGAGGTCGCCATCGGGGTTGCTGCTGGCGTAACTATTGCCGTACTTATACTCGTCTGTGTGGCGGCTCACTTTGGCCCCCGTGTGTGCGGGATGGGCAGGAGGGAGAAATGGCTCTCGACGGATGTCGAAAAATCGGGCTTCCAAGGCAGTGCAGATGTACCTTTAGTAGCAGGGACGTCGAATCACCCGTAGTGAAAGATGGCGCGACACCTCGCGGCAATATGCCGATACCAAGCGGCCGAGAGCCCACGGATAGTCATTACTATTTTCGTTAACGATTTAAGTTCAGTGCCAACACTCGACCCAATCGACGACACCGGAAATATTCGGAATATAGTCAAATGGAAGGACGGTCGGCGGCAGAAACGCAGAACTTCAGCACGTTAGCGGGGAGACCCTCGCACGCTCCCTCACTCATACCACAAGGAACAAGAATCTGAGGGAAAAGGTCACCCGCCAGTTGCAGAGTCGACCTCTCTGCGTCAACGATACCACAGCGTCAACTCGAAGAGTTGCCCACCTCTCCATATTATGAAACTCAATCCCCAACAAGAGTCTTCTTGTTACCGTTTCCAACCGAAACCACAACTCTCAGCCATATACAGTTGCGAGGGTTGTTGGGAGAAGCCGGATGGAATTCAATCAAGCGAACCTTTGAAATATTAGACGAATACAAGAGCGGCCTGTCTGGAACGCTTATATATATGTAGACGCCACTAAGATACCCAAATTCAGAAAGCTTACGTTAACTCAATCCAAGTATTTCTCGAGATAAGTTTGGATGTAGAGTCAACTCTTCCAGCTTACAATTTCCCCTCGAGCCACAATCAACTATCAATATTAACTCGTACTTTAATATACATTCGTCATAATGTGAAATATGAAATATGGGAGACAATGCATGAGGCAAATGACACTTAAAAACAACTAATCCGATCATAATGACAACTCGGAGTTAGCAAGAAAAAACTGTTTCAGAGTCTCCGAGTTCCTATACAATATTTAACCAACCTATTATACTTATAAACATCTCTAAACTAAAAAATGTGCCGGAAATGAAGAAATGATTATAAAATAGGTAGAACGTTTGTAAAGTACCCAGGATTCTATCATGCCTAAGTACCTGACCTCAGGTGGTGAAACTCTTGGAAACAGGTAGGTAACTGCCAGCTGTCCCTCAGCTGCCAGGAACAACGTCATCGCAATTCGCCAAGGAGCTTGTTCTGCGTTGCCCCTCCAAACCCGAGCCGAGGGGGGAGCTTCGATCACCGCGCAACGGCCGACAATGAATCCTACTGCCTGAAAAGCGACGCGCATACCAACCTCGCCAACTACGTCGCACTTTTGCCGGTGGTACATCGTCCGGCGACCCGTCCGCGACTCATCATCATAACATAGTTAACCTAAACTCAACATTCGACCTCACCTTGACCCCTCCTCTGCCTGTCCTGTCCTTGAGGTCTGAACCTCACAGAGGCACCCAAACAAAACTCCCGCCGAACCCAAACGAACCACGCACACCAACCAACCGCCATGAACCGCCTCTTCGGCAGCGCCCCCAAGGGGCCCAAACCGACCCTAAACTCCGCAATCAGCAACATCGACACGCGGATCTCCTCCGTAGACGTGAAGATAGCCAGCATAAACGCCGAGCTCCAGACATACCAGACAAAAATGTCCAAGATGCGGGAGGGGCCAGGGAAATCGGCCCTAAAACAAAAGGCCCTGAAGGTGCTGCAGCGACGAAAGCAGTACGAGGCGCAGCGCGACCAGCTGCAGTCGCAGGTCTGGAACATGGAGCAGGCCCAGACGATGCAGGACAACCTGGCGGGCGTCATGACGACGGTGGACGCCATGAAGACGACGCAGAAGGAGCTCAAGAAGCAGTACGGGAAGGTCGACCTCGACAAGATCGAGCGCATGCAGGACGAGATGGCCGACCTCCTCGATGTCGGCAACGAGATCCAGGAAACCCTGTCCCGCGGCTACGAGGTCCCCGACGACGTCGACGAGGCCGAGCTCGATGCCGAGCTCGAGATGCTCGGCGCCGAGATGGAGGCTGAGGGCGCCGGTGCTCTGGACGCCGGCGGCGTGCCGGACTTCATGCGCGATGAGGTCCCTAATTTCATCGACGAGCCGCCCGAGACCTCCAAGGTGCAGGAAGCCGCAAGGTGATGGATGGTATAATACTCCGTCGATTTATCTCTCTTCGTATTTGAGCCAGGACGAGGTGAGAGAGGGGGGGAATTGATCAATGAGAGCGGGCATGCAGTTGAGGCGTTACTGGCGTTATAGCAAATCACGGTGTTAAGAAACCGGGAACATGCAATAAATAGGAGTTGGTTGTCAAGAAATCATCGCGCTTCATTCATTGTGGATATCAGTCGTTCTGCGAACGCTATCTAGATACATAAATAATATGTGCTATACGCGTCACCAAGTGACCGTTGCCAAAGTCTTTTACATGTTTGTACTTCGAGTTATTACGGCTGCCTCCCTCCTTGCAATCATAACTTATTAAGTGGAAGGAACCGAGCAGGACTCTACTGAGACAAACACCAATCAGTTTGTTAAGTTCGAGACTATTCTACAGTTCCAAAAAATCTTGCTACTTCTTCGAGCTCGGCATCTCCGTTGCAGAAGTCCCACCCTACTATGGTGCTTGTTTGGCTGCAGCAAATAATCCGCCGTGCATCGAATTGGAGTTTAAAAATCCTAGCCGGGCTGGCGTCCGCCTGACCCATGTGCGGATGTACTTGTGGTTCGCCTGACAGCTGAGGCATTTGAGGCATCTGAGGATGCGCCAGGGCTAGTGCCAGTGCTTGCCTTTGCGATTGTGCTTGTATATGGCCATGATCTCGATTTTCGCCATGTCCCAAAGTGGGGATAGGCTGTGATTGGCTATTTTGGTGAACATGCATCGCAAATGGCTGCAATGTTGGTTGTGGCGGAAGAACTGGATGAGAGTGATGTGAATGTGCCCCACGTCCCATAGTGGGCGGCGGGCCACCACCGTTGCTAATTTCAGGAATTGTTACTTGGCTCGAGGTTGTAGGACCGGGAGGGCCGCTGTTCAAGAGCTGTGATAAACTCAAGGGTTGGCTTGGCCGTGGAGGTGTCGCATGCGAACTCGCATGAGGAACAGGAGTTGCTTCTGCGACTAGGGCTTGCTGCACAGCCAATTCCCGAATCCTGTTCTGTGCTAGCTGCGTGTTCTGCGCTATCTGCGCCCTGACAAGGCAGGTGCTAACTACTTGCCGCAGTTGCGAACGCAGCATGGCATCCGGTTCTCGGTCGATTGCTGCTTGAATATGAGAATTGTAAGTGAGCATTGTAGGAAACGAGGTCAGGGCTGCGTGGAGAGCGGCAGAGCCCTGGGGTACGACATCGTCAATCATCTGAGTGTACGACGCCGTTGTCTGAGGAGTAATTGCAGCATGAATGGGATGCTCGACCTGAGTGTACGTAGGCGGTGGCCGTTGCAGTGCTGGGGGTGCACTTGTCGGTTGAGACGGTGGACGGTTTGTTGGTATCTGGTCTGTTCGATGGCTGGGTGCGTTGACGACATCGGGAGATAGTCGACGTGGTGCTACTGATGTCGACGTGCCCGAATTTTGCTTGAGAGCCGCCGCAGCCCCTTCCTCTTGGCGAAGAATGTGTGCACTTTTCCAGGCACCCTCTCGGTCTCGGCGCCAAATGATGATACTCTGATCATATGAGCCGGAAACGATCCTCCCATATGGCCCGCCACCACCACCAGGGGGAAGTTTGGCCCCATATGCTGTGATATCTTCAGGACGGCGGCTGCCCGCATTGTTAGCGCGTCGCCTGCCTGACTTGATCTCATCGAGGGCGCCCTCGTTCAGAGCCTGGAAATATGCTTTGTCGACTGCCCTCGCCTCTAGCTGATCCTCCTCTTTGCTAAATGGTAGGTCGCCGAAACCGGCCTGAACTGTTCGCACGAGATGACTATGGGCACGCAGACTTGCAACTTCTAGGCCGGATTCGCAATCGAAGACTTTGACTTCATTGTCACTGCTGCCGCTTACAATCCGTCGTCCATCGTACTGGACACATGCAATGCCCTTACCATGACCAATAAATGTCCGTTTCACAACTTGATTAGGCCAGTCCCACAGTCTGATATTCCTGTCGCCACTAGCGGACACGATCTCTTTATCGTATATCTGGACAGCGTTAACGGCCGCATTATGGCCTTCCAAACAAGCAATCATCGTATATGGTGGTGTGATGGCTTGTTGGTTCAAGGGCGAGTCGTCGTATCCGTAGTTTCGGAGATTTACCGGGACCGGACTCACGGCCTGGGAGTCGTTGTGATAGCCCACATCGCCAGGTCGCAGTGGCTGACGATTGAATATCTTGATAGTCTTGTCCTTTGAACAAGTCACCAAGATCCGCTTGTCAAATTTGACATTCAATACAGACTCTCGGTGCGCTTTCTTCAGACGTTGTAATATCTCTCCTGTGGAAAATCTCCACAAAATGACGTCTGAGTCGCTACTTCCAGAGACAATCAGATCTTCCTCCGGATCAGAATCGAATTGGAGGCATAAGACCGATCCGTTGTGGCCGGTGAGAGGTGGGCGCACCAAACGCCTCGACTTGAGATTCCAAACACGCAGGGTTCGGTCCCTACTGCCACTGACGAGGTATTCTGAGTTATACTGAAGACTGTATATACACTCATTGTGTCCCTCTTCGGGGTGGTCGGGATGCGGTAACTGGAAATTAGTGTAACGGCCACGCTCCCAGTTGCTCTCTAGCTTTCGTCGCATGCTATACAGGTACTTCCAACTAATCTTGTAGCGTCGGTCTCGCCAGTCGTATATCCATAGTGTCGACTTACTTAGCGTTGATGAGCTGTTCATTGCTTCGGCTGGCGGCGTGGTAGAATGTGAAGACTCCGCTACAGCCCTCCCTTTGCCTTTGTCAAGCTGCGAACCCGACCTGTCCTTCACGTACGGCATCGGGCTCGGTGATTTCATGAGGCTGCCCAGCTTTCGCACAGTCCTGCTGCTGTGAGAAGAGGAACCGCTGCCGCCTCTCTGCGGCCCGCCGAAAAGACTGGTTCCTGACATAGGTGTATCATTCTGCTCTTGGCCCATGGCGACGTCCGCATCGACCATCTCATAGTCATCTTCAACCCGGTCTTCGTCTCTGGGTTCCGGGTCAGATATGGCTCGCTTCTTTGAAACGTGGACGCCTTCCACTGACTTGACCCTTTGAGGGTGCATCTGAGAAGCCGTCGAATTCTCGTTGATCCGTTCTTCCGCAAGGATAATCTCGGCAGTAATTGCCTTCCACCCTTCGAGGTAGTATAATTTCTCCCATAGCTTTCGATCCGAGGCTAGGTTGTACCATCCCCGGCAACATAGAGCCACCCGGATCAGCGATTCTGCGTCGAGATATCCCAGCACCTTGAGACAAATCTCGGGAGGCAAGTAATTCACAAAGTTAATATAGAGACGCGGATTCAGCTGCGTCATGACGATGTCAGCGATGATAGTGGTAGGGAGCTCATTCAATAAGAGCATGGCGAAATCTGATGATAACCAGGTAGGTAAGCGCGCTTTCACATCATTCAAGGTATCTATCAGCGGGGTGAGGAGGGGGGGCCTACGTTTCTTGTCTTGGATTGTCAGCTTAGGCATTTGCGCAGCGAGCCAGGCTGGGAGCCCGGCGGAAGAGCGCAGCGCTGTGGCGGAGGTACTGTCTGAGAGACCGCCTGAGGTGTTGAGGGGATGCTCGGAATAGCCCTCATCGGGCTCTTGGGTTGGCGGAAAGGTCTCCATGGCGGCTACTGCTGTGCTACAGCTTCACCGCAGTCAGGCTGAAGGCGCCCGAGGCGTCGACCAGGCTGTGAGGAGGGGGTGGACTGGCCGATGTTTGCTTGCCGCTGGGTTGCTGGTCGTGAAAGCGCCGGGGGGACGTGAGGATGTGTGGACAGTAGGTTCTTCACGAGAAGAGAGGCGCAGGACCAAAGGCCGGGACAAGGCAGCGGGCGGCAAGGCGAAGGTTCGGGTTGGGATGCAAAAAGCGGTTGTCAAGTTGTCAGACCAATCGAATCGAATCGTGACGGGGCTCCTGCACTGATACGCTGTTGCGTCTGTCGGTCGCGGGCTTGGCGGCAATGGTGGTTTTGCAATCGAGGATTCGAGTTCCGTGCTGCTGCTTTGCTTGAAATTGCTTCGGGATAGATTTGAGCGGATTCGATATGGCTGTGTGTGCAAGATTTCTAGTTACTTCATGTTGTTGTTGGTACACATTGGAAGGGAGCCTAAAGTAAGGGACTTTCCAGGGTTGGTCGTCGCTAGCACTCAATCAGCGACGTTGAATCCCGTTGTTGTTGCTGGGGTATCGGGCACCAGACGTTAGGTACGGTTTACAGCAATACACCGATAGCAGGCGCCTAGCGGCTAGGCAGTGGAGCTTACGCGGGCTAGCGGGCTTGCCTGGCGAACTTTTAGCGTAACAGGGTGACAGGTCCAGATTTTGACACTCCCGGCCTGTGGATACCAGGTAGTTATAGTTATGCCCGTCTCGTCCGTAAGGCATATGATTTCGCCTCGAATGTCTACATAGATTCTTATTAGTATGGAGTACCAAATGTACGGTCACGCAAACTTACGTCATTTTCGCTAGAATCGTACCAGCGAAGGCGGAAGTAGAAAACGTTGGCCGACTCCGTACTCATTCATTACTGTAAACGCAGGTATTAAGTTGAGCAGTCGCATCCAAATCTTGTGGTTTGTTGTTAACCGTCCACACCCATTACAATAGATTCGAGGAATTCTTTGGCCACACCTACACTACAAGGTCCCTTGACCTGCCCTTGGCTGTGTCAAAGGTTGTTTATGACAGATGATCCCGTCCGACCGCATGAACTGGCCGTTTTAGCGCATAGTAATACTAGTGGTGTGCACTAGGATCCATCCATGCAAAGAAGAATGGAAGCATCGAAGAATATCCCGTGCCACTTTTCCCGCTGTAGAATGGCGAAATACAACCAATAAGAGCGTTTAGTAATTGGGAGGGTAGTTACAGTCGAGATGGACGGTTTTACGGAATAAAACCATGCCGCTTTTAGCCCAAACACTAAGACTGGTATTCTGAATACGGATTACCTAATGTGGAAGTAACATCAACTTACATAAGTAAATTATCTATATGGTCTATGGACGACATTAAATATATGCTTCAATCCCTCTTCGTAGTAAACGGAAAAGGTTGAGCTGGAATGACAGGTTTAGATCTTTGTTGATGCAAGTGTAAGAACTATGAGGTGTGACTCTGTTAGGTGGCTTGTAACTAGGAGTCGCTCTCTTAAAAATAGGGGAACGGGCTGCTTAACTGAAGGTTTTGATTCAAGAGAAGGGCTTGTACCCGACATAGATTGATCATTCATGCTTATTTGAATACATTGCAACAAATATAACTGATACTAATCGGCAAAAAGGAAGTAAAGCAAGATAGTTGTCCGTTCATTCTGGTGTATGGGGTAAGGGGATTGAGGCTATAGATTGTCTGTGTTCAAAAAAGGGGAAATAGAACATAATACCATAATTTTCATGATCATAAACATGGACATACTTTAAGTCCCTAAGTAAACACTCTTCGCTAGATTTTACAATTTAACTTCAGCCTTTGTGAGTCATTCATAGGTGCGTTATAATTGCTTCCCTATTGGCATAATCAATAGCTAAGCGGAAAAAACGAGGTGAGAGTTAAGGCACGTGAGAGCAAAAAGGCTTTAGCTATCCACATTCGAAATACTGGAAACAGAATACAGAAGAAATTTATGCTAAGTGAGAAGTGAAGAGGTTCTCAATTTGACATCTTGAAGGTATATCAAGGCCCTCTGCTGTAACCTACATACCAATAATGCATGGCGCTTTAGTGATCAACGCGAGCTGGGCGAGTCCTTAATAAATCGAAATGTTAAAGCCGGATATTATACACAGGAGGTAGGAGTCTGTATCTACACATAGCAATCATTTGGTAAAAAGTCTAATATGTCGTACAATTGCAAAACTCTCTTTAATTAATGAACAACGCACTCTACGGCCGCGGCGTAGAACCGGCATCCCTTCACTCTCGTTTAAAGACATACCTCGAGACTGATGAGTGCCCCAGACCAACTCGAGACTATCAACCGCTCACGAAGACGGACTTTGAAAAAAACGTCGAAGACTTGCACTCTTAAAGAAGAGCTACGCTGTTCCGGCAAGTTTTACCCGCGTAAGCGCACGCTGATGTAGAACACGGAGTCCCAAAATCTGGACCCGAAGCGGTGGCTGACACGGACGTTAAAGCGAGATTAATAACGACCTTCGGAATGTTACTTGGTACTCAAGTAAGCGTGTCGTGTCGCATAGGCTCACCAAAATACTGAGACTGCATTGCATATTCGAGACCGCGCGGGTTAGAGCCGCCGATATCATGTGAATAATTATATAACCGTTAGCTACTTGTGCGTATTTTTGTGATTAAAAGAATAGACGATCTGGATCGAGACGGTAAAGACGAAGGTTTCGTGTACATGGTCCTAAACCGCTGCTACTGGAAGGGAGGACATATTTGTACTCAAATACCCTTCCGAGCACTAGGTTTCTAGCCCTTGTTACACCGGCACTATATTGGTAGGTATTCCTGTTATTGTTTCTACCACACCAGATGAGTCTTATATCTACACAGCATGGCCTGTTGGGGTGGAAAGATGGACTTTTCGGCTTTTAGCTAGTGTAACAATGGGGTATTTCGCTTCTCCAGGCCAACCGTCCAATATTCAGCTAGGCTACAGCAGTAACACATTGTGGAATTTGTATTAACACCTTGGGAAAATTATATTCTAGCACAACGTACTAAGGCCTGTGTACTCCTCTAGACTCTAGTTCGGAGTTTGGGCTTGGGTCCGAGCTGGAATCTGGGTCGAAGTATACGAAGTTCTCATCTAACCTTTCTGTCAGATTTAGACCAAGGCCCAGAAAAAAAAACAGCGAAGATTATACCGATCAGTCCTAATACTTGGTTCTTTATGATCTTACAGAAGTTAACAAAAAAGCCTCTAGATCCTGGTCGCCTATCATGGACTCGGGATATATCACATCATCAAGCTGTAGCAAAGTCAAGTGACGTTTTTAGCCTTGAGCTTAACAACATCTATGTAAAATCTCAGCAAGAAAAACTAAGAATTAAAGTAGTTAACACAAATATTATAAAATGTCCTCGTTAGCGGACAGTAGTAGGCTGCGCTTTACATACCTTATTAATAACTTAACATCTTACGTAATCGTAGTGGTAGGTTGTGCACCGTATTTATCGCAGCTTGATCACGGGTTTAACGTTGCCTGCGTTAAAGAACCGTTTTCCTTTTTGCATAAATTTAACAGTAAGAAAAGGCCCGAACAAGAGCGGCGACTTGCGTTAAGCCTAATTAGATAGTGGGATAAACCCAAGTACCCTGATCACAATACCAACCAGATTGATTAGCTCCCCTACGAAGTACACACTACTCATACACACATACACTTACATGGCTTACACCTCCGAGACTTACACTTACACTTACACTTAGGCCTCTGAATGTGCGAAAAGCTTAAATGTTGTCACAAATAAATGAACCGCAGCTCTGCGGCAACTCTCCACGTGGGCATTGCAAAACCTGTCTGAGCAGATGATCTGTGAGAGCCCAAGGGTTATCTAGAGGATTATCATTCTATTGGAGACAACTAGGTAGGTTACACCACACTACAGAGGTGGTGAAGGTGAATTATGCACCATGAAATATTATGCGTTACCTACACCACCACTACCTCGATATTAGCAAGCCTTGCTGCAGCCAAAATCTTAAAATAATCACTTATTACATCATGCGTTATCTCCTGACCTTCTCCGGACTTGGGTATTCCCTGTGTCCCGTGAGCCCGTTCGAAACAGCATCCTCGAATCCTCAAAGACGGCGTCTACGTTTCGTTGAAGAGGTTCGAAGATCCAAGCCAAGGGCGCCGCCACCTATCATTGTTGGGTCTGTCTCCTTGTCGTCAGGTCTGACCGCCCTGCGGCATCCCGCTGCATGGGACTAAAGAGCGGTAGGAAAGTAACTATTTCTGCATCTGCTCGACGCAAGCGCCGGCACTCGCTGCTGGTCTATTACTCGCTTGTGAGTCTTGTACGTAGAGCTGTCGTGTCGTTTACTTCCTAGCGCTCTCGATGTCTGTCTTTACGGGGGGATATCTCCGGCGCATGCGATACTTAAATAGAAATACAAACTCATAACAGCGATCGAGTGAGCAAAAGGCTGCATAAGCGAGCTTGAAAGAGAGCCTTGGCTGACTTCACTGGCACCCTGATCGGATTCTGCGACTTTGACATATTCTTATAATCACCACTTGTTACGGCACCTGCTGTCTTGTTTGCAGAATGGGGGGACGTGAGGAGAGCTAAATACCCCAGGGTAAAGTAGCTATTTAACATCAAGGTGGTTCGAAGGGTGATCATGTCGGCTTTTTACAGCAGGTTGGTCGGTTGAGTTACATCTGGTGTCGCGGCGGCAGCCTCTTTTTGGTATAGCCTGAGCATCCGGGGATTTGAAACAGCCTGGGAGGCACCATCCCATACGCAGATCAATGCCCAACGGCTCCATTCGCTAATTTGTCTTTTGCTGCATTCTCTCTCGAGCTACACGATTCTTAATACAGGGCGAGTACCTTGATACCGTAGTTGCCTATCTAGATAGGGGACGAGACCTCACATGATCAACATGGGGCGAATAAAGAAACAAGGAACGTAGAATCCCATGAGGTAGGATACCTAGATGAATCCACTGAAGCGGGCGCTCACGAGCTGTCATCTAGCGTACTGCATTGTTATGCCGACAAGGTGTTGTACACCAACATGGTCTTGGTAGATACTGGACTAGAAGTAGCATATACATGAACTTAAGGCGATGGACAAAACATATGAGGCAGTGTGAGCAATCCTCCCCGAAGGCAGAGAAATCGGTCCCAGTTGAATCGGCAACACAATTCGCCTCGTGGTGGTAGGTCAGGGAGAACAATCAAGTACCAGAGTGATAGAGGGATACTTTTGCACCGTAACCCGAGTTTTGGCCAATTCCGAGTTTGCATGGAACATACTGGATGTATTGTACTCAGCAACACAGTCATGCAAACCAGGTACTTTGTCTTATACAAATCGATGTCAGCCACCTCTACTGATCAGTAACTGAGCTTCTATTGACAAACTTTCAGCAGGGCTTTAGAGACAGAACAGTGTAATGGCTAATGTCATTTACAGAATTATCCCACTCCAATCAAGGCTATGATTAACAAAAAAAAAAGCAATATCGAACAAAGAACAGAGCGCGGTAAAATACTAAAGGTTCACGGTACATGTATCTGTGGTATAGCGATGCATCGAGGGGGAGTACAAGTACCGCCCACAGATACCCAAGTCCCCACACAGCAAAAAGGAGACCGAGACAAGGGCTAACTACAGGTCTACAGGATGATAATTGTGTAGCGCCGCGCTAGTAGATTAATTGCCCAAAATGGTTAATATGTACCAGCCCACTCAATTTGTGTGGTAGGATACATAGGGGTTATTTGCCACCGCCAAATTGAAGCTATTTTGAAAACTCTGCTGTTCTGCTGTTTACTACTTAAACCTGTGATTTTTAAAGCTATTTTGAAGCTATTTGTACAGTTCTAGAGCTTTAAATTTGGTGTTTTTTTACCATGGATGTTAAAGACGCAGTAAATTGGGTGCTTCTTTAGCGCCTTAAAACTACACGTTATAATGGCCTTTAATACCTTAATATACTATTCCATTTATGAAATCCTAACCCACAGCCTCGTTAGCCCGTACTTAATCTATTGGAGCCTCGTCCAATATTAGATCATCAATTAAGATACGTACAGTACAAAGACTGCTACTTAAACAACGTTAGAGCTTCAAAAAAAGACCTTACACGCGACAAACGGCTTGAAATACAGCTTCAAAATCAAGAGTGTTGCCTTTGGTGTTGTGGCGAATAACCCCTATGTATCCTACCACACAAATTGGGTGGGCTGGTACATATTAACCATTTTGGGCAATTAATCTACTAGCGCGGCGCTACACAATTATCATCCTGTAGACCTGTAGAGGGGGGGTTCAGGTGGGCATCACACAGAAGCCCGACCTCAGTTGCTGACCAGTACCATCCTGGTCGACATCTAGCATCCCGACCCCTTCAGTGCGCTCTACCCTGCCCCTGCCCCTAGTTGATGGAATCAGCCCACCCCCAACCACGCTGCCGCCGCCACCACCACCACCACCAACACCACCTCTACCGCCTATCTGCCGCTTGCCCTGCCTTGCCCGTTACTTACTACAACTTCGTTTCGCTCTTTTTCTCCCGTACGCCAACCCATTTCGACTCTCTACAGTACTGCCTGCCCTGTCCGTGGCAACTGCGTGCACAAGTCGAACGAGCCGAGCATTACGAGGCCATCCCATCCATCATTGCTCAACCCGACCCTGATCGTGGCCGGCAACCCCCTGTCTGCGTACACTACTACTAACCACCACCTAATCTGACTAAATCTCACAACCCGCCCTCACCCTCCACGCCAGCACTACTACTACACCCGCACCGGTCGAATCGCCAGAGCCTCCGTCTCCGTCTCGCTCCAATCCCGTCCTCCCACATCGGCCTTGCGGCATGCACGACTAGATACCCCCATCCACCAGCTTGCCATGCTTCGGGGTGCTGTCTTCGTCTGAAAACGTCGCGACGGCAACAGACCGGTTCCAGAGCATATCGCACGCCCTAGCCGACCCCACGAATAACCCATCGTCGTGGGTGCCGACCGATTACGATTTCCCGACTCGAGTTCCACTGCTGCGGGGACAAAAGAAATCATCAAGATCGCTTAGCAAGCTCGCAACGGATTTTGCGAGCGGGGAGGTGAAAGAAGAAAAGAGGAAAAGAAGCGGCGAGGGAAAAACACACTATTCAGAACTAACTAACTACTTTGACCGGTGGCTTTGTGTCTCTGACCGGTGGACATTGGAAAACAAACATCGCATCTATACACACGGACCATCCTCGAGCCCTCGGGTACCCAAGCAACAATCCCAAACATTCCAAGCCTCCGGGTGCCCCTCGTGACTCAAAGCAACGGCCAGTACAATCCCCGTGCCATTATTCATTCATACCGGGACCGACAAAGCACTCGCTCCTGCCCTCCACACTTGATCGCTCACCGACTGGACTTCGACTCGGCTTCGACTCGACTCGACTCGATTTGTTGACCCTTGTTGACCCCGCCCCTCCAGCCTCTAAGCACGACGGGTGCGCGCCGCACTTAACGTCCCCCCCTTCGGAGATTTTCTGTCCTCGGCGTCTTGGACCGTTCTCCCGGCAAGCACTCTGCTGTCGGATGGGTTGATCTGCCATGGCACACGCACCGGCTCTTTTGAGGACGAATACCGCCCCAGTATTCCCAGCCAACAACACCTACGGTGGCGCCTCTACTATGAGTAGCCTCAGGGCTAGCCATCTTTCAGGCTCTACAGCCGTCAATTCCGCCTCAACCACCTCGTTAACATCCATGGCCTCGGCCGCCACCGCCGTCCCTCCCATGAATGGTGGTGTTGTGGCTACGGCCAATATCATCAACCAGAGAGCCGATGCCTCGAGGTCGCTCTATCAGATTTGTATGGCGCTCAAGCAGCGGCTGGCTAAGGTCCCGGGCTTTGAAGGTTATCTAGAGGTCGTTGAGCGAGATGCTTTATCAAGTGAATACAACCCTGTCGAGTCTCTCTGGGGCCTGCTCAGGAGCGGTGACCCACTGCTCACCATATACAATTCTATCAAACCAGACGTGCCCTTAAATCCAAGCGATATAGCAACGCAAGATCCTGCTAGACGCCCAAAGGCGGCTACATTCAAGTTTATTGACGCTTGTTTGAGACAACTACAATTTCCCGCAGCTGAGTGTTTCATCGTTTCTGACCTAATGAATGAAGACACGACAGGTTTTGTGAAGGTATGTTTGTCCCTCAAGAATACCTCTTGCACCCTCTCTTGTATTAGGCTACATTTGATCCTTTTATGCTTACCTACAATTAGGTCATCCAAGTGATCAACCATGTTCTTGACCTTGCCGAGAAACGAGGTCATCTGCTTGAACTTCAACCTTATCCAGAAAATGGTAGTTTGGAAGGCCCCACACCCCAGATGACATACCGTGACCATGTTATTCGTGAGCTCGTCGATACGGAGCGCAAATATGTACAAGACTTGGAGAATTTGCATGACTTAAAAAAGGCTTTACTTGACAAGGCCGTTATCCCGGGGGATGTAGCTTATCAAATATTTCTAAACATACACGGAATTTTGGACTTTCAGCGACGATTTTTAATCAGAATCGAGACAACTAATTCCATGCCGCAAGCGGCACAGCAATGGGGCACGCCATTCGTCATGAACGAGACGGGCTTCGAAAACTATTTCCCATTCATCGCAAATCAACGAAAGGCTGCGAAGGTGGCGAATCAAGTTTTTGACAAGATCCGACTCGCGGAACATCCTGTTGCATGCGACTTCAACACGCTTGATGGATTCCTGCTAAAGCCGATGCAGCGACTGGCCAAGTACCCTCTGTTACTTAAGGTATGCGAAACTGTGTGCGCCCTAGGGGAGCGCTCATTAACAAGTGATAGGATCTACTGAAGAAGGGCGGAGACCCAAGCCCAGAAAACAGGGCCGAGCTCGTAAAGGGAATCGAAGCTGCAGAGAGAGTCCTTAAGCAGGCCGATGAAGCGGTCAATCGCGATCTCCTGGACGAAGCACTAGAGGAGCTCAAGGTTCGAGTTGACGATTGGAAACAGCATAAAGTCGATGCTTTTGGCAAACTGCTCCTGCATGGCGTGTACGCAGTGGTGACAGGTCGCAGTGATCAAGAGAAAGATGTACGCCCCGTGAGCCAAAATCCTTTGGATCTTGTCGTGCAATGGCTAATTTACTACTAGTATGAAATTTTCCTCTTCAACAATATCCTTCTTTGCTGCAAAGAAGTTCAGCCGAACAAGAGCAAAGACAAGAAGGACAAGAATAAGTCCCTCAATAAACCTCGCAATAAGAATAACAAGTTGCAACTCAAGGGTCGAATTTTTATGAACAATGTAACCGAAGTTGTCTCGTTTGCTAAGCCAGGTAGGTCATGTCTCTCGACATTATGAATGATTAACCTGACATACCCTTGTGCAGGTTCGTATACGGTACAAATATGGTGGAAAGGTGATCCTAGTATCGAGAACTTCATCATCAAGTTCGCCAATGAAGATACCATGAAGAAGTGGGCTACTGGTCTCGACACTCAGCGGAAACTGCATATGGTGGCTCCGATGTCGACCCCTGAGCAACCCACCCCTGATTTTACTTGGATGAGAAATGTTAATAATATTGAGAATCCATATGCTCAACAGGACGAAGATGATGAAGATGATGATGATCAAATTGCGCCGGGTCAAGTATCATCTCCCAACCTAGGGCAAGGTTCGAACTCGGGTGGAGGGGTAATGGCACGCAACACGTCGAGCAACAGTCTTCGCGCTCGGTCTGTGACTACCGACAGTTCCCAGTCACTGGCCAGCCTAGCTAGAGCGCCGCCACCCCAATTTCCGCTCCCAGTTCCCCCTAGACAGCTTAGTGTGCAGACTGGCGCGCAGTCGCCTGGACCTCGAGGAGGTGAATCTTATTTTTCGCCCACCGTGGACTCGCCTGCATCATCAAGAACCAGCACAGCAAGCACTTTATTAACTCAAAACGGTCAGTATCCTTTCCCTCGGACTTCCACGCCACAAGGCGGCTGGGAAGATAGAGAAACCAATCGGTACACTGCTCCAGCCATGCCGAGGGCACCCTCGCGAGACGGACCCACTCCTATCAATGGGCGAAACCCAAGGGGGCCATCTATGCCAGTAATGGCTTCGCAACAAACACTGGCTCAGCAACAGCGCAGTCGGTCATATAGTACACCCGATATCAATGGGCAAAATGCACGGAGGGCTAATTCTACTACTCCCGTACCTGCAGTCCCCGGCATTCCGCCTCATCTTCACCCCGCCCATGATGCTAGTATCCCCAGGTCACAGACTGGATCTCCTCGACAGGACCTCCCAATCCGAGCCAACACACAGAGCCCAGGAGTTCAACGTGAGCGCTTGAACCAGCAGAATGGCCAGCAAGGCGGCACAATGGCTCAGTTCCCGACCCAACCTATCTATCCTCGCCAAGCCACTCCATCTATGGGACAGGTCACAGGATCAACAGCACCACAGCCCCTCAATCTTGATGGGCGACAGTTGGTATCATCAGCACTTAGTAGTGCCACACCGGGAAATTCCCTTGGCGATCAAGATTTACCTATCCCAACACAGCTGAGAGTGAAAGTCAACTGTGACGGAGGCACTTACGTGACGCTGGTTGTACCTTTCAATATCACCTACCAGTCCCTCAGTGACCGCATTGACGGCAAACTCGCACGATTTACGAACAGCTCAATTGGTAAGGGCAATTTGAGATTGAAATATCGTGACGAGGATAGTGATTTAGTGACGATTGAGAGTGATGACGATATTCAAATAGCGTTCACCGAGTGGCGCGAAGGTGCGAACAATATGAACACCAACGGCGTCGGAGAAATAGAACTTTTCTGCGTTGAACCATAATGCGCCAAGCGTCAATACCGACAGAAGTCCGTCACCTCTCAACTTCGGACTGCCCAATTTTACGAATTATACCCAGATACGATCTTATTCACTTTTAGAAAGACTACGATACCAGAAGATTGTCCGCACGGCCAGCAGTAGATGAAGCATCAATGGATACCACTCTTTGTTTTTCCACATTGAATTCCCATGACGCTTATTCGACATTCTTTTGTAATTCTCTGGACATATTGGAACTTTAAGACTTTGGCTTAGTCCCACCCAATTATGGCTTGGTTCTTTGCTCGAGCAACATCAGCCCTGGCCACTTCCACATCGTCGGTTATTTTAGTTCAACCTTGATAGATATCGATTGCGCTTTGGTAATCCTATATTGCGGTGCACTTCTTTTGAACTAGAATTTTCCGTCAACGGGCCGCAGCTGTCACCACTGCAATCATCCGACCGCTTGGCGGTTGATTTCGATTTATCAAAGTCAGGGAACCTTGGGAGCATAAATCGGAGTTAAGGCAAGATAGGTGGCATTTGAAATATACTTGACCCCTGTCTGGGCTGCCTTTTAATCCGTACGGCGCTAGTTATAGGAAGGCGGGTTGCCATTCTTTTCCATTTCTATTTCTTTTTTTTTCCGGCGCATGCTGAGACAAGGAGGGAGGGCATGATAGCTTTCGGGCTGAGAAGCTGGATTGTGTGACAAGAAAGATGCTATGAGCATTGCACAATGGGAGGGGAAATGGACTGTTGGATGGATGGGAGGCGAATTCCGTGGAGTTTTCACGACCGCAACTTGTCGTTTTTGTTTGTGGTCACGCTCGGGATTGTGCCGCCTCACCTTTTACCTGACTGACAGATTATATATAGTAGGGGCAACCTATATGAATCCCCCCTCCAAATCGTAATTCTCAACCATGTCCAACCAACTCACTGTCGCTTCCACAGCTGGATCACTCCAAGCAAGATCTGAACTAGACCATATATATAGATATCGATAATAGCGTAACACTTTGAATTTACTCCCCTTTGTGAGCTTTCGGAGAAATTTGGTCTGTATGTATTATCGAAAGCTTTTGATGGTTCGTTTGCTGCTATAGGCGGTTATTGAGCGCGGCGCGGACCCTCCGCTCATTGCCTATTACGGTGAAATTCATGTCGGTGTTCTGGGGGGATGAATGGAGGATGGCGGCGCGAAAATATGGCACCGGTCAGGTACGGTCTGGTTTTACCGGGTTGGCTTGAGGGCAGATGGATAGATATTACGTATGTATATATATATCTTCACCCCGACAGTCTTAACCACGATACTCTAAGCTTGACCCATATCTTGTGATGAGCCTATCTTGACATCTTTACTGGTGAATTCAACGATCGATATACAAGACCTATTCTCCTGCCTTTCTATTATTCTTACAAGGTCATACATATAGATCCGTGCTTGGATACATCATGCGTTCGTGGATCGGCCGGTTCCTCGCCCTCGCGGCTCTTCCTTACGCCGTCGTTGTCGCGAAACCTGAGCAGATCCGAGGCGTCTCGTCGCCCATTTTTCATTATTATTTGCAGGCTTCTCCGCAGGATCGTAAGTTCTTCTGTGTCTCTTTATCTGTTTCTCCTCCTTGTCGTAACTTCCCCTTTCCAATAATCTCGTCCTTTACTTTTTTTTTCTCATTCCCGGTTTTGTTACCGTTTTCTCATACACACACAGAATGACGAATAAGGATGAAGCTTACAGAAGGAGTTTGAGATGGATAAATTTGAAGGAAGATTGTAGTTCAATAGAATAATAACGGAAAAGCAGAAAATTAGCTAACACATTGTCTATTTCTTTTCGAATACAGCCACGATCCCCGTCATGGGCCCCGAGGCGAGCAGCGAGTACTTCAACATTGCGAACGGGGCGATCCAGAGCGCCAACAGCAGCGCGTACCTGACAGTCGGGACGGACAGCACGTCGTACAAGACGCTGACGCTGTCCGCCAGCGCGGGCACGCCTGGGTGGGCGCTCGAGGGCGACACGATCATCACGGGCACGAGCAGCGAGTGGGGACGGCAGCTGAATTTCCTGGTGTGCAAGGTTGGCGGCAGCGGCAGCAGCGGTGATGATCTGTGGCAGGTTTACCTCCAGACGGGGAGTGATGTGCCTGCTGGGAAGACGTGTAGTAATTACCAGAGCTTGCATTTGCCTTGTCTTTGCTAGATGGACAGACAGGTGATGGATGCATGAACTTGTATGTATAGAGGACCAGGGGTTTTATTTGCATATGGTTTTTGATATTTATATGAGTGATTCTCGTCTGATGTACAGTTTGATACGAGGCGTTTCTCTGTCTTTTGAGGGGCGAACTATGTCCCGTTGAATCGCTTTTGTTGGTAATAGGAGGCGTGTTCAGTAGTTCTCGGCAGTATCTCATCCGTTAAGCCGTCGACACCCCTTCCCCCCCTCTCTTCTTTCATCTCTCTGATTGTATCGTACAAAACCTGTCGTTCATCGCAGAAGTCTCTTGTGGAATAATCGTTTCGTAGGTAGGAGCTTCACGTTTAGTTGCAATGCGCATGCGAGAGAAGTGCCGCTGTATGGCAAATCAATTGTAATTTGATTTCTCATTTCTCTTTGTGTGTGATATGTGGTCTTCTCCGGTCCGTCTTCACTACCTCCTCTTCTTCTCCGGGTATGTGAGCTTATCCTTGAATCGGGATAAATGGTAGTTGACCTCGCTCCTCCTCGGCGGCGGGGGACGCTGTCCGTCCATGCACGCTCGTAGAGCATGCTCGACCTGTGCGCATCCGGCTGTGCTGTAGCCGGCCGATGCCCAACATGCTGTGAAAAAAGGAAACAGACAAACAAAAATCAGCCACCAAGTTCATCAAATGTGTAGTAGTAGAATTGATCCGGATGAGCTAGCTAGAAGGCAAAGCTTACAGAGAACGGAGGACATGATGGCCATGCAAGGGCGTTCGGGCTTGCCGTTGGGAGTCCGCACACGCAGGGTCTTTAGCGGTGGGAGACGAATTGGTTTCTGAGCCGCCGACATGGTGACTTGACGCTTGCTTCAATCAGATTGAACGTTGTTCGGCGATTTCGTAATGGTAGAACTTGCCGCAGCTAAGAAAATGTTTGGGACGGCTATTGCAGGGATCCTGGCTCCTTCAGTGCAGGGTCACGTGCCCACTCGTTACTGGCCTGTGCGCAAAACTCACCTGTTATTTGTTACCTACTTGCATCTAAGCTATGACCTTTGTACTCCTACTCAACCTGCAAAAACGAACAACATAGCCCATCTCACGATTTATGTGCAACAGAACACACAGTTATGCCTCTCTTAACCTCTACCAAATTTTAGCGTGGTCGTTTTCGGATCATGTCATGCCATGCCATGGGTCTTATCTTGTCTACGTCCCTTTGATGTACACAGGATCGGAATGTGGGACAGAAGGTGGGGGGTTCACGTCGTCTTCCATCTCTTACCATTCAATGCACAATAGGTAACTTCACTGATCTGTCCCAAGCGACTGGTGTGCCAAACTTGGCGCGATCAGCTGACATCAGTCGTGCTTGCCGTCATACAGTATTGGTTGGTACGCCTCTACACTGGGACCGAGTTTACACATAGGTAATTTGATGTAAGTATCCTCGTAGCCCGGAAATATCATACACATTTTATTATGTCCCTTACGGCAGAGAGCTGTCATCGCAACATGAGAACATAAGTTTGAATTTCTTCCGCAACTTTTCTCCCACCCATATCATACCTAATTGCTATATAGCACCGGGAAATATAATAGCCCTGAGAGAAATATTTTCTTTCAAAATAGGTTCATGGCTAAGGCTGGATTGGTTCTAGATGAAATTAATTAAAGAGCCAAGTCTTCCGCCTCGGGCAATGACCACGCGCGCCCAGCATGCTGAAGCTACTAGTATCGAGACTACCAACCGTTGACTCGATCAAGCCCGTTTCTTCCTCGCTTTTCTCAATCCTTTCAATAATCAAACCCGAATTTCGCCCTAATTCACTCCACCATCTTCACCAACATGCCGGGCTGCCGGGCCTTTTCTACAAGTCCGTCTTCGGACCCTTCCTCACCACGTAAGGGAATTGGAAAGTGCGACACTATTGGTAAAATTGGGCCGAAGCGGAGTAGAATCGGCTGCTTTTGAGCGTAATTTATTCCAGTAGCGACTCGGTTACGACTACGGGAATCCACTAAGCCTCTGCTATGTCTGGTATAACGGCCGGTTGGGAGGTGGTATCTGATCAACCATTATCTTATCAATCTGATCAATTGGATCAATCTGATCAATCTGATAAAATTTTCATCAGCGGACCCACAGAACTATGCAGCGCTAGTAAAGTCGAACGCTTCCAATGATCCCTGTCGGCGGGAGACATATTCGGGAGCTGAATGGTGGCCCTGATACCATCTTCTCCTCCCCATTGTACCTGATTCTTCAAGAATGTCTATCTCAGGTAATCAACAAATTCAAACGCCCAAAAATGTGAACATACATGAAATCTTACTTAAATCGGTGATTCAATCAGGAAGAGATAAACAGTGCTCGTATTTAGTGATACGAGGATAGTAGGAACGTGTGTTCATATACCGACACTCACAACGATGCAAAAACTCGCTCAGCTTGCGTGTGGGTTACCCAACCGGGGTCGTCCGATTTGGGGAATGCGACCGCTTCCACAATGTCTGGCTCGGGTGCATGCATGGGTCCCGTAACTCTGCACTTACATTCGCCCGTCCCACCATCAACCTACCTACTGTACATAACCCTCTTGCCTACATAGAGAAAAGCTAAGATGTACAGTCTCCACCTGTTGCATGGTGCCTCCTGGCCTTTGGGGGTGAGGTATGATGAATGGTTCGGCTTGAGTGCCTAGATCGTGCCACCTGCTTGGCCTTCTACATGGTAGTATAATTCTACCTCTCCCGTTTCTGCCCGCTACTGTCCTGTGACACCTTGTCTGTCAGGTCTTTAAATATCACCCTGCATCCCCAGGCCCCCTACATCGATTATATCGATCTTTATCCTTCAAAAAGTCCTGGACAGTCTTGGGTTTGTAGTCAATCCTCCGATTGCTTATCCACCCTATCACAATGAGGCACTGGAGGCACCCTTTCAAGACCGTCGTTGCACAGGAGCAGCCTGTGGTCGAGGAGACGGCCCCTCGACCTGATGACAAAGAAGCTGCTGCTCCGGACAGCAAGGAGGCTGGTTTGACTGCCGAGCGATCGCCTTCCAGCGAGCCGGACACAGATGTTGATTCCATCGACAAAGATGCCCAGGCCGGTGTCCAGAAAATCGAAGCAATTACAAAAGTCTGGACGACTCGTGACTTGTATCTCGCTTATTTTCTGTACGCTCAACCAGAGTTCTAGGCTTTTCTCATAATTTGAGCTAATTGTCTTGCAGCATCTGGATCATCTACTTCGTTGATGCGATACAACAGGGAATGGGGAGCTTGTTGACTCCCTATGTCACTAGTGCTTTCCAGGAACACTCCTTGACGGCTACGACAGGTGTTGCGTCCAACATTATCGGAGGTGTCTCCAAGCTCGCTTTAGCTAAAATCCTTGATGTTTGGGGTCGTCCGCAAGGCTACCTCCTAACAATGTGCATTATGGTTATTGGGCTGATTCTTATGGCGGCTTGCAACAACGTGGAAACATATGCCGCAGCACAGATTTTCTACTGGGTCGGGTACGGATCAAACATGCGTTCCCCTGAAACGGGTAACAGTAACGACGGCGGCTAACATAATTTTGTGCTTAGATATAATGGCATCTCTTACGCCACCACCGTCTTTATTGCCGACACCTCCGCGCTGAATAACCGAGGGCTGGTGCTCGCTTACACCAGTTCGCCCTACATCGCCACCGTTTGGATCACCGGCCCTCTCGCTCAGAGCGTTCTCAACGGCATAGGTTGGAGATGGGGTTTTGGTATTTTCGCCATCGTAACGCCAGTTGTCTGCCTGCCCCTCTACTTCTTGTTCGCGTACAACCAGCGCAAGGCAGAGAAGCTAGGGGTTCTCGTCCGAACGAAGAGTGGCCGAACTCTCCTCCAGTCGATCAACCATTATTTCTGGGAATTTGACATCATCTGCCTCATCCTGCTATCGGCCGGTTTCACGCTCTTCCTCCTCCCCTTCAGCATCTACTCGTACCAAAAATACGGCTGGAAAGACCCCCTGACTATTGGGTTCATCGTCGCCGGCGTCGTTCTCCTTGGATTGGCCGTCGCCTGGGAGAAGTACTACGCCCCCGTCAAGTACATGCCGTGGTCGATCCTCAGGGATCGCACCGTCCTGGGAGCTTGTGTTCTCGCAGCGGTTTTGTTCGTCGAGTATTACATCTGGACGGCCTTCTTCAACTCTTTCCTGCAGGTCGTTCTCAGATTACAGGTGTGGCAGGTGGGATACATTGGCAACATCTACAGTCTGGGATCCTGCTTCTTCTCCATCCCCGTCGGCCTCGCCATCCGACGTACAGGCCGCTTCAAGTGGGTTGCTCTGTACTTCGGTGTCCCCGTGACCATCCTCGCCATCGGTCTGTTGATCCAGTTCCGTCATGCCGGCACCGCGCTTGGCTGGATTATCTTCGTGGAGATCATCTACGCCTTTGCCGGCGGTGCCTGCGTCATTGCGGAGCAGGTCGCCGTCATGGCGGCGGCGGCCCATCAGCAGGTCGCTGTCGTCTTGGCCGTCGAGGGCATGTTTTCCAGTGTCGGTGGTGGTATCGGCGGCACGGTTGCCAGCGCCATCTGGACCGGCATCTTCCCCGTCAAGCTCATGCAGTACCTGCCCGAGGAGTCCAAGGCCGACTTCGCCGAGATCTACGGCGACTTGGAGAAGCAGATCTCCTACCCCGTCGGCTCGGCGACCCATGATGCCATCGTCCACGCCTACGACGACGCCCTTAGGAACATGTTCATTGCCGCCACGGCTATCACCGTTATTGGTCTCGCTGCTACCCTCGCCTGGCGTGATATCAAGCTCAAGGGTTTCAAGCAGGTCAAGGGAAATGTCATCTAGACGTTTTCATTTATTAGATTATCCGTCACAGATCCCCTGCTTGGTATTGGATATTGAGATGGGTAGTTTTCTCGGGATGACAGGACCATGTGGTACACGGTAAGCGGGAAACAATGTATACTATATGCTGTTTCCTCTTTAGTGCCGGGATAGTTGGATTCAAATAAATAATAATATTACTTAAAGTTAGTATGATGATTGAAATCTCGATAACTAAGTGAAACACTTTTGCTAGTACTCGAGGTTAAGAGTTTATTGTAGCATTACCATTTCGAAGACAAACTTCCTATCAATCAATAATCTGTGTTTTTAGGTTTTCATACGCCAATTGAATCGTCTAATTGTTCTTCAATAGCTTCTGTATTACACTCGTGCGACCAACCACCCGACTGGCTGGGTACGAGAAGCTTAATTTCACGGTCCTAAGAGCTGATGTGGGGCTTCAGGCGGCATCAATCAGTGCTGAGACAGAATCTCAGCAAGTTATAAACCCACCTCTCGCTTCATCCTATCACTAAGTCAAACAATGGCAGACCCTTTCGTCTCTCAGTAGAGACATGTCGTGAAAATTACTTTGCCTCTAGATCTAATTGAATTAATGCACCCGATTTTACACCTCGCAGACACCCAACCTGCCGGGTTTTAGAGACGTTATCGGGCGGTTCGCCTGCACCGTGCCACACATTACCAGCTCTCGTCTCACCTCCCGCATCAAATCAAAAAAAATCAAATCAAAGTTCCCATCGCCCCAAGGATGCACGAGCTCTTCCTCACAGCATCCGTGAAGCAAGGCGACTTCGACACAGCATGCGCCGTGCTACAGGGCCTCTCATGGATGACGGCGCGACGGACCATCTACCGGGTGCTGTTCTTCGCGGGGCAGCCTCAGCCGAAAGGGTTGGCCGGCCCGCCACCGCCCCCCAACGTGCTGCCGCGCGCCGCCCAGCCCCTCTGGGCCGAGCTCCATAAGCAGCTCCTGCGCTCCTCGTACGTGCTGCAGGCCGCGTACGAGGTGTCGCCCGAGACGGACTTTGGTGGGAAGGAGAACGCCGCCACGACGACGACGATGGATTTTACGCGTCTACCCGCCACGCTTCGCTGGACGGATCTCCCTGATCCTCTGAGGGACTCGCCGATTACCTCGCGGAAGAAGATCGAGATTCCTTTTCTGAACAGTCTGCCTAGGGTGTTGATGGAGAATAAGCAAGCGTATGTTTCCCCCGTTCCTTTTCAGGATGCGCTCGCTATGTGTGTGTGGCTTCCTCGAAATATTCGCTGAGCTGACAAGTCACCAGATACATAAACGAGCTGATACAAGAAAGCTATTCGTTCAACAGGGGGGACCTCGAGATCGTGCTGAGCAGGTACTACCACCTGCCCGAATCGCAGGGCCGTCCCATCCAGCACCTACCGGCGTGGGCCGACCTGCGACCCGTCGATCCAGCGCAGAAGTGGATGCTCCACGTCAAGCTGAACGTCGCCGCCGGGGACGGCGGCGGCCAGCCCGAGAAGATCACCAAGGCCAACGAGGAGCTCATGCGGAACAAGGCCGAGTTCGAGAAGCTGTTCGACTTCAAGGTCATCGATCGGCGCTTCTTCGATACCAGGATCGCTCCGCCTGTTGTTATTCCTGGGCGTGGGCCGCCGTGAGGGGGAGAGTGGAAGGACGAAGGGGCTGTATGTTAGTTGTGTACATTATTCCTTGATGAAGCGTTAGGTTGAGGATGAAAGCGCTAGTTCTAAGTCGAAAAGTAGTTGCTACGAGCTTTCGGAATATGCGAGAACATGCTCGATATGGCCAGGGGCAAGATTAAAGGAAAGCGCCGTACCCCACACTCGTGTTATAGGTGATAGCACCCCCGAGATTAAGAAGGGGAGACAAAGAGGCGAGAAAGAGATGGAAATGAGGGGATGAACGGTTATTGAGTGGTATTATGGCCAGGTATTTAGTCTACTACGGGAAACTCGCGATGGCGCTTACGTCTTATCTCATCAACGTGTTCGAAATCAGGGAGAATGAAGATAATCCAAATGAAAGCCTCATGTACATATTTTTAGCGCTCTACAACCTAAATAATTAAGCCTCATTTCGACCCATTCATCACATCGGAGAAGGAAAATCAACTGCTTCTAAATCGACTACCATGTCTTAAAGTTATTAGGTCCGAAATATTCTTCTGCAATGTCTCGATATCGGATTCCCGGTGGATATTCTGGGTCTTTCTTAGTTCCAGCTTCTTGAGTGTCGTGGATGTGTGTGTTGATCTCCTGATGCTCGGTAAGAAGTGGCGAACCCGGGCGGCTTATCGAAAAGAACTCCGTGGCGATTATGGCTCACGCGAATTAGTGGTAATAGTACAATTCAATTATATATGGTACATGGTAAACCTACATATACCTAAGCCCTGACCGAGGGGGTAATCTGGCTATCACCCATCCAAGGCCAGTGAAACTCGCGAAAACTCGATGGGGAAGTACAAGATAAAGGATGACAAGGGCATGTCAAAGATAGTACTTAGTAATTCCGTTAGATGTTCCAAAAGTCTAGTTTTTAATCTTATACTGCAGGGCAAAGCTTAATATTGAAGCAGTGTCAGTGGTCTGCTTACATAAATCACTTGTCAGGGGGTCATTATTTACGTGAGGGGTTAGTGAATACGGGGATCTTTGTGATCAGTATCACACACACTTAACTACACACATCTCTTAATTTTTGGACTCTAGGACTTAGTTTTACAATTGATTTTATCGTTGATTTCCCTTAAAAAATACCTGATTATCTACTGCTTTACACAATCATACGGATCCCCATTAATGTAGTTGTATCTTGCTAGTCAGGGATGCATAATATTTAGATTTCCTCCCACACTAGGGTTCACGGGATATGCAGTCGCCCGTGGCCGTTTCAATATATACTTTAATACATCTTGATCGGTTGTATCCCAGCCACCTGGTCTTGACAAGGCCAGAGAACTGGGCATGTAATGGTATTCGATAGTGTAATAATCTACTTGTCGTTAAGGAGGCCTTGTACCTAGTCTAAGTCCTCTTTTCAAGCCTAGGCGGCAATCTAGGTTTACGTGTACGAAGGCTTCGCCCTTGCCGGCCTATTCAAGTGCATATTGCTATTATTGTATTTTCCTGAATATTTGAAACACGCCTTGCGGATTACTTACATGGTCTTGCCGACCTACCGCCTTATAAACGGGCGGGTGCAGTTCCAATACTCAGGGGATAGCCCGGATGATATCAAGTAGAACGCAAGGTAATTGGATAAATCAGTTGAAACCTGATTGCAGTAATTTGATATCTATGATGAATGTGGTACATCCTGCATTATTCAAAAGATGTGGCGGATGTACATGGGGTTAAGGAAGGGAAGGCATTTAGAATATTTAATCACGCATCGCCGTCATTATAGGTCGCCGGATTAGTATTTAAGGTGACAAGCCGAACCCTCAGCAGATAGTATGTAGAAGCAAAGGCTAGGAACCACATATTCCTGCCGACGTGGTGGAAGGAACGAAATGTGAAATTTGTATTTCAAGTTCAATCTAGCGCGTCGGGAGAAAACATGTTTCAGAGCCAGTCAGATCCCTCAAGACCGCAGAAGATGGCGGTGGCTCTCTGAATGTAAGTGATGTTTTCGGAGAAAGATGCCATGACAAACACACTACATCGATATGAAATTTGAAGAAAGATACTGCTTCCATTATTCGTATCTTGAAGGATTGCGAGACAATTTCCCCGCCCTAACGTGATCCTGAATTATTGTCTATGCAATATAGAAGTATATCTTCTAGCTTAGTTAACGATGACAGTACCGGCGGCAGTGGACGTGCACGTGGAGGCGCAAATTGTGCATTCACTGATGGCAGAGGCTCAGAGAAGCTTTTCTCTCTGACAAAAGCAGCTGCTCCTTTGCCCGAACGTTGAATGAACCGGATTGCATTCTCGAAGTTTTGGAAGTATCTATTGATACGCTTCGGTGATGAATAGGGATTTTCAATTGCTAGAATACGGTATCTGCCGAGTGGCGGTCCATAGATAGCTTCATCATCTGATGAATCTGAACTTCTCTCCAGGATCGAGCGATGATTCTTAGTAGTAGCACTTTTCCACTTGTTTCTGTGTTCGTGCAATTCCTTCTGATTTTTACAATCCTGTACTAAAATCGACTAAGTGAGTAGGTACCAGGCTCTGGAGGTAAGTAAGCTATTAATCATTCATAAGCCACTATATCCACGACGGCTATCTGGAGAATCGTGCCATCAAGAATTAATGCAATAGAATTAGTTCAAAAATCGAAAAACAACGCGGTGGTGAGCTAAGTACAGAAAGCTAGGTGTAAGCTACGTTTCGGTGTTTGTATCTTGAGACATTTACCTACTTCGCCTCTTAGATTGTTATTAGCTGGGGCTAAGTGAGCTACCCGTACTATTTCAGTACCCTATTCTTCTGGCTTGGTTTTACCATGAGCCAATTCTTTCATGTATTGCTGCATCTCCTTTAGATCAGGATCCTCCTTTGTCCAAGAATGAGCATTTTCGTCCTTGGTTTTGAGAGAGTCACAAACTGTCGCGTCCACAGGAGCAGGTAATTTCTGGTGGGGACAATCAGCAATTTTGCTTTTCTTTGACGTTCGTGACACTTACACCGAATGCTTCTGCCACTTCTTTGATCTTCTTTTGGATTTTTTTCTCCTTCTTGTCGGTTGGAATGTCCTCGTCCTCACAGACTAACTCTTCGAAATCGAGCACTCCATATACCTTGGACATAAAGCTGAATGCTGTTTCAACATTTTCCTTCATCTTGCAAACCATGAGCCTCTTTGTGCAAAGCTCCTTGGTCAATCTGCGTAATTTACAACCATTAGTTCTTTGCTCAACGTTGATCCCAAAGTCAGTAGAGAGGGAGGACGTGAACCAAGTGGAAAGCGGGACTTCATACTTTTGGCATTTGTCCATCTGCTTCTTGCCTTCAACTCCGTCGTAGATTAGACCGCCGATAGTGGCCAGGACTGCAAGAACAACCATTGCTCTACAAGCAACTCTCCCCAATTCAACGAGTGTGCTAACCTCCTCAATGCCCTCGGCCGCAATTGATCCCTCCGAAACAGCAATCTCTCCAAATGAGAATTCATCAGCACCTTTCAATACTTCTTCAGCAAGATCTGCAAACGATTCTGCTTCGCTTGTAGCTCCTATAATCACATGAGAAGACACATTCCATCCCAAAGTTGGAAAAGGCAGCTTACCGGCCATACTGAGTTCAACAGCGGTCGCACTCGCACGCAGACCACTGACCCAACAACAGATGCTCGACAAGACCTTTAGTCCCGTCTCAGTGACTGGTGCAGAGTTAGCCATCGCATTTTAGGATTCGGACTGACAAAAATTACTCACGAATGGCTCCGCCTACCAAGCCGAGAGTTGCCACAACACCAGTAACAAAAAGGATCGTCTCGCCGTTTTTGCCAGTCTTCGTGATTTTCTCCCGCAGTTTCTGGAATTTCTCTCTCTCTGCTTTTGGCATAGCTTCCATGGCTGCGTCGACGTATTCCTCTGGTGACTTGTATCCTTTCGTTTTAGCAATTGCTCCCAAAGTGGCATAGGCTTTTTTGTCGCTTTCCTTCTGCTTCCTGTTTTGCGACTTGATCTCATCCTGATATCCGGCGATGTCGTTGCCTAAGTCCTGGACGCGCTGGATACGATTTGCATTGTCTACGACTTTGTCAGTTTCCATCGTCATTGATTTTCGGTTCGTTTTTCGCATACCTGGATAGAGAACCATATTGACAGTGTCTTTAAAGCAATGAGATTGCTTTTCTGGAAGTCGAAATTTTGGATTCAGCGTCGCAGGTCGTTTGTTCAGTCCCTGAAGTCTGATTCTTTATGATGTTGGAACGAGACAGACAGGTGCATTTTATATGCGGCACTGCTACCACCGTATATTGACCTCGACATATGGGAGCATAGATGACAATGAATCTCCGGAGTCGGCCGCCTACAGCTGAGCGGAAGCATTCTTTTGTCCGTCGATATGCAGAAGCTCTTCCGCTTTGGCTAACATGTATGCTATAGGCCAAACATATATTTCAGCTGGGTTGAAGTACTCAAGCCAACATCAAATCCGATATTTCATGCACATAATAATGCTGACACGGAGGACCCCATTGGTGCAGGTACCCGACTGTAGCACCAATGACACCAGAACACCAAAAGCGTCGTCATAATTTCAACACTAATTCGTGAACAGCAAACAAAGGGCGGTGAGGCGCATAGTATGATGCGTGGAGATATTTCATTTTGGCTGCGCTGAAATGTCACATGTAGCTCTGGCAAAAGCATAATCTGACTTCTCTTGTATCTGCAATGACACGTTCAAGAGCTACATTATGCGTCTACAGAATAGCCGTGGTGAACACGACACAGTAACCAATAGTTTGTTGCCTATAGATGAAGTCTTGTGGTTCGAGCCCAACACTTCTCTCCATTCCGTTGCATAATTATCGTGCTGTGGCAATTCAATCTATTGATGACACGAAGCCTGCAGCGTTCTTCACCGACATATGTTTTGAATCTTGCAGAAGTAGGCAAAGCTCGGCGGGTTGATAAGGCTGCCCTGGGTATGTCGAGACGGTATAAGAGAGCGCACATGCCGGACCTCTTGCACAATGTCCTGCAGTCATTGATATTACATCGAACCAAATCAGGCCGCAAAATTCACAATAGCGAAATGGGAAATACTCAGAGTATTGGTTCTGGTATTGGTGATATCTTTTGGCCTGACAATCCCAACCGGCGAAACCGTGCCTTTCAGCTTCAGAACGATTGTCAAAGAGCCATCGAGGAATTTGACAATCTCAAAACCAAATAGTAAGAATTTATCATATTATTAGATTTTTACTGACCTCAATCCCGCAGTGATAAAGATGTCGTGCGAGTAAAAGACATCATGAACAAATACCTGCAAAAGCATGGGTTCTCCAGCGTGCAACATTTGGATCAGACTGTTCAGAATGTGCTGAAAGGCGAAGAGCTTCAGAAATGGCAAGATCTCAGAAAAGCGTTGGTCAACCTTGTCTATGCTACAAGCTTGTGTGCTGATAATTACCAGTCTCAGCACCAACAACGTTATATCCGACATCGTCACAACCATTTCCGGTGTGGCCATCGTTGCCGGAGCAGGCACAATTGGTTTGCTAGTTCTCGTCGGAATCATGTCAGGACCGGTCGGCTGGGCCGCACTAGGAACCATAGTAACTATTGCAGCCTTTGTCGGAGCCGTTGTCCTTCTATGGGGCATTATAGAAGGTTTTATCGAACGATCGGCATGTTCGGCCTTCTGTCCGCTTGTTTAGGAGTTCGTCTAATGTTATCTTAGAAGTTGCGAGCTACTATAAATGATCTTTTCAACAAGCGACAGGAGATCTATGTACAACTGCGCACGTTGGAGGCGTTTTCATCGTGGGTTGCTGAATTTGGTGAGACCGATTTCATTTAGCCGCGAATGAAGCCCTGCTGATAGTTCCGCCAGAACTCTTCTTCTTGGACGAGGACCTCGCGAAGCACCCTGATAAGTTTGCCAAACAATATCAGAGTGTGTTCCAGCAGCAAGCAGATCGAGCCAACGCAAAATATGTGGCTGAGGTATATCACTCGATTGCCAACTTCTGATAATGACTAACACGACTTTATGATCAGGAACTGGCGCAATTGGATCAATACAGGCATGCCTGGACTAATGAAGATCCGAATCTGAACATCAATTTCATGATGAGGATGACGACTAAGCCGGTGCAACAAGAAATGAAGCCAACGGTATATTTTGAAATGAATGTGAAATTAATAGTCTCTGACGTTTCTATTAGCGTCACTTAATCCTGACTGATCAGGAAGGCAACAGACATAGCTTCAATGCTCAGATTGCTACGCAAGATGGTCACAATGTTCGGGAGCAATGCGTCATTGAAGACATCAATACAGTAAGTTAGACATCTATTGTAGTCAAATGCAGAACACTAATCAAACCCTCAACAGAAAGAGTCCTGGGTCATGAAGGCTGAGGTTTCTCCAGGTCAGAAGGACCAGCGGACTGTTGCCCTGCAAGATGTGTTGTTCACCTTAAGCAAATTAGGTAGCAAGGCTGCAGTCCTTAAGAACTGCAAGCTATCATTTTGAGCCTCTAGTTTATTGCTATAGGCATGTCTTATGTGATGGATGCGATAAGGGCAGCGTGGTTCAGGCACCAATATACCTTTATTGGGAGAAAATAATCTACTTAAAGAACAAAAAAAACAAGAACTACAGGTACTTGCAAGAGCAAGCAATTTATATACAGGTATTGTGGGTGGCAGTCATTGAATGTACCTCCAGTCATTGAATACAGCCATCATTGAATACAGTGCTTCAATGGGCTATTATGAACACATGTAGCCACGACCACTGCTGCACTAGCCCTACTCATTAGCCACACAGACCCTGGTGGGTCCAGTAGGTTTATAACATCTTAATTAACTTTAAAGGTTTTATTAAGGTAAAGGTATTATATGTTAAAAGAAAATTAAGAGATTTAAGTTAGTTTAAAAAGGGTAAAAAATAAGTAATAAAATTAATTATTTTAATTAAAGATTTATTAAACCTTTATTAATTTTTATTTAAGTTATAAACTATTAAAAAGTAATAGTTATTTATTATTATATTAAGTTTATAAATAAAAATAAAGCTTTATAATAATATATGTTATATTATATAAAAAATTTAAAGTAAAAAAAAAAAAAAAAAAAAAAAAGCTATTATATAAAACTATATATATATAAATAAATATATATAATATAATAAATATAAACAATATAAACTAATAATAAATTAATAATATAATAAGGTTAATATAAAGCATAATTATTATATAAGTTATTATATTATTACTTTTTTTATAACTTAAAAATTTTAATAAATTAAATAAATATAACTAAATAATTAAAATAAATATAATTATAATAATATAATAATAATATATTTAATATAAAAGTTTAAAAGTTTTTAGTTTAAATTTAAATTAAAGCTTTAATTTATTTTTTATATTTTAAAAAATAAAACATAAAAATAAGTTTTTTTTTAAAATTTAAGCTTTTATATATTTTAAATCCTTTTATATTATAAAATATTTTAAAAAAAATAAAATAATATATATAAATTTTTATATAAATTATTAAATAAGTATATATTTTATAATTAACTTTAGTAAATTTCTTTTAATTTTTAAAAAATTAATTATAAAAAATAAAAAGATTTTATTTAATTAATATATAATAAATTTTAAAGTTATAAGTTTTATTAAGTTAATTTTATAGTTATTTGTTTTTTAGTTATAATTATTAATATATTTTAAAAATTTAACAAATTATTTAAAAAAAAAAAAAAAAAAAAAAAAAAAGGAAG